>BSQW01000008.1:39390874-39628374 GCA_030161315.1 Eutrema japonicum | reverse complement strand
TTTGTTTCCTTACCCTTTGTGGAAAGAATAGTTCTTGGTTTGTAATTCTTCTTTCTGAACAATACAATGGAAATGCATACTGTTCAACTGTCATATCTTATGCATGAATTCAGGCAGAAAATTCCAATTTTGTCTCCTATAGTTTCAGTTTCCTTTTAAAGTGTAGACTAAAAAGAAATTTTACCAGACTCCGAGAATCAGGCTTTTGTAGATCAATAGAAGGTTTCAGTTTGCTACTCCGTCTGTTCTTGATTCTCAAATTCCTGCAAAGGTTTTTTCTTTGTTTTTCATTAAAATTTGCATGTGATACTTTCCCAATTGCTGTGGTTCGATTTTGGAGAATCGTGTGGCACAAAGCTAGTTTAAGTACTGTCTCATGTGTTCTGATTGAATGTGCAGAAGGAAGGTGTTTTCTGGTTGAAGAGATCAAAGTCAATGAATGTGAAAGCCAAACTTTGGTCTTATACCAGTTACTTTGGTTGGGTCGGGTTCAGCACATGAGTTCCAAGAGCTGAAGTCAGGATACCTTTCAGTTAAAATGGTAAGGATCTGGTCCTTTGTTTGTTAAATGTTTAAGAACAACTAGTGGCGTCTCTGATCTACTCCTGCTGAAACGCAAGGGAAGGCATTAATGTTCAATTGCTGAAGAATTTTTTGATTACTTAGAGAGACATCGTGTGACATGAGCAAAGGTACGTTACAGTTGGAACTTATTCTTTTGCTTGCCTTCCAACACTTCATACTGACAGTATTTGACGAAACAGGGTTTTGTTTTCATGCTGAAATTAACGTAAAATACTTGCTTTGGTAAATTGAACACTAAAATGACAAACACCAAAGGGCAGATTCATAATTATAACTACTTTCAGCAAGATTTTATAACCACCTTGTCACTAAGAATCATACCACTAGACCAAATGCCATGTTTTTTTTTTTCTATGTTGTTTAGTCAATGCTTTCTATTAGCATTCTCTCTTTCTGTTTAGAGATCTTTTGCTTCCTTTTTCTGTTCGGTTAGATACTTATTCACAATTCATTTTATGTTTCTGCAACTCATTCTTTGTGAATCTGGCAGCTTAGAAAACATGATGATCTTCCATATATGAAATTTACTAATTAAATAGATTTATTTACTGGACATGAAACAGCAGTCTGTTCTTCTTTTCCATTGCATTAAGCACTTATTATTGAAATTTTACGGTGGTTTCTGGTTTTTATTTTCTCTTACTGAAATGAAAGGGTAAATATGCTCCTCAGTTGGAACAAGATGTCAAGATCTATGATAAATCTAGGAATATTGAAGATCTGATTTTCTAAGAAATAATTGCTGGAATTAATACCATCTACATAACAAAAAGAGTCAATGGGGCATTCCGAGAATCGAACTCGGGACCTCTCGCACCCAAAGCGAGAATCATACCACTAGACCAAATGCCCTGTTGCTAAGAAATTTAGTTAAAACGTTGAAGAACATCATATTTGGTCATATTTTTATTTCGTTCTCTTAGTTGACTTTAAAAATATTTTAGCCTGCATAGATTGTTCGTACTTCTTTTCTCTTTGTTTGCTTTTTTGTATTTGTTTCTTACATCTCCTGAATCATTAATCAAATTAATCTTACAAATATACACTTGCGTTCTTAGATCTATTCTATTATATCTATTTCAACTAAAATTCCCATGATCTGATCACTTGCATTTCCTTAGGAACTGTGTTTCTTGTTTGCAATGTACTCTGGTTGGAAAATATACTGATCCAGTTGTTCAAATCTTGTCCGCGAAAAATTTTTAGGAGGGAATAGTCCTCTCATCCTACATTTTTCAATCAATCATTTGAAACCCTCTAGTAGTTACTAGTTACACAGTTGAAATGCTTAATGTGATCTAAAAACAACCAGGCACCAATTACTAATTTATAGGCAATAGTTCTGTGCTGGCATTTAGAACATATAGTCTTGAAAAAAGTCAAAGGGGCATTCCGAGAATCGAACTTGGGACCTCTTGCACCCAAAGCGAGAATCATACCACTAGACCAAATGCCCTGTTGTTGATGTCATTGTTCAAGCCTATTCAAGCTGAAAGAAAATGTGTGAGACCCTTTGGTTTACGGTGAAATTTACTTGCAAATTTTTTTCCCTGACTGAGTATATCATTTTTGGTATTCACCATCTGATTTCCTTTGGTTCAAACAGGGCATTGTGTCTAATTTATTCCTTTAAGAAAACTGCATGTTAATCATTTCCTGACCATGATCTGTGAGATATCAGGCACTGAGGGACATATATATTACCTTACTCAATACAGAGCACATTCTTTTGAAAATGTCACCGGTGCAATTGACGGAACTAGAATCATTTTAGGATTGATTTGGTTGGGAGATGTGGCTGTTTGGCTCTACGAACGTAAGCTAGTGGTTCCATCAGATACTTTGATCATGTAGTCAATCTTGAAAGTCTTATTTTATGTCTTATGTCTGAAAACTTGATTTGTCCATGTTAAAATGCCTAAACAATTGACCATAAGGATGTCATCTTGGTCTTGCTTATCAAGAAGTCCTGATATGCTCTCCACATTCTGTATTACTGAGATGTGTGACGTTGTAGGTCTCTTGAATGCCCCTGAGATTTAAAAAAGAATGGGGCATTCCGAGAATTGAACTCGGGACCTCTCGCACCCTAAGCGAGAATCATACCACTAGACCAAATGCCCTTCTGTTGAGAAATTTAGTTAAGAAAGCTAAAGTAAAACTTGTGAAGTTAATGTCAGATCTAGTTCCCTTAGTTGACTTAGTGATAGTAATCCAAGGCAGCGGATCTAATGACAAGGATGCAATTTTGATCTTGTTTTCGTAGTTGACTTTTAACAAATAATCAATCTTCAAAGTCGTAACTAATGTCTAATGTCTGAGATCTGAATGTAAACCACGTTAGTTTATTATCACTTTTAAAGAAGTTTTAGGGCATGTTTGCTTGTTGACTTAGGCATGGTCTTTTAAACTCAAGTACGAGAGAACAGTTTTTTTCACATAATTAATTTCAGTTAGGATCATAACATATCCTCTTAAAAAATCAATGGGGCATTCCGAGAATTGAACTCGGAACTTCTTGCACCATATGCAGAACTGTTGAAGCACCATTATCTTTTTTTTTTTTTGCTGAATTGTAAATAACTTAGGTGATGTACCTTTTTTCATTTCCTTCAGCTCGTTCTTGGAGAATCTGTCAGCATAGCACTTTGCAGTGGTGAGTTGTCTGATATTATCTGTTTGGAAATCTCGATCATTGACCTGAATGCAAGGGTATGTTTCCCTGACCGTTTGTTATATACTGATGGTGAAATTCTAGGAACTGGTCAACTGTTAGCTGAACATGGTCTTTGAAAATCTGGCACCAGAGGACAGAATTGTCAGTAACAAAATTTAATTGACATACCAAACATACACTGTTTAAAAAGTGAATGGGGGGCATTCCGAAAAACGAACTCGGGACCTCTCGCACCCAAAGCGAGAATCATACCACTAGACCAAATGCCCTGTTTTAATATCTTGGTTTGTTAAGGCATTCTATTTGCATTCTCTCATTTGTTGAAGAGAATTGTTGCTTCTCGGTTGGATGTAGTCACAATTCATTTTCTTTTATCTGCAGCCCATTCTTTGTGAATCCTGCTGCTTACAAGATGTGACTATACTCCCTATATGAAGTTTACTGGTTGACAAGATTTATCGGTTGGACTTTATAAACCTCGGTATGTTCTTTTACTATTCATAAGCACTTAATAATGAAACTTTTGGGCCGTTTTTGTTCATGGTTTCTTTTTCTGAAATGAACTTTAGCTAGAATTTAGAACATATAGTTTATAAAGAGTTATTGAGGCATTCCAATTATAGAACTTGGGACCTCTCACAGCCAAAGCAAGAATGATACCATTAGATGATGCTGTCCGATTCAATTCCATTCAAGTATTATGTTGTTGGTGTTGGTGTTTAATCCATTCACGGGTTACTCTGTTTTTCACTGGAGGTCAAGTTCAAACTGATCTGTTTTGGTTCTTGAATCTGTTATTTAAATATGGTTTTGTTAAGCAGATCTAAGTAGAAAGGGACGTTGTAGATCTACTTCTATTAGTTGAGTGAATTTAAGCAGTCCACCATGGCATTAAGCCGCTTAATGCCATGGTGGACAGGTTGTAATTTAATCCTGATGAGATCTAGACCATCTACTAAAAAAAGTCAATGGGGGCATTCCGAGAATCGAACTCGGGACCTCTCGCACCCAAAGCGAGAATCATACCACTAGACCAAATGCCCTGTTGTTTATGTACAACATTTCAAGCATTAAATCTGCAGTACATGCTATAACCATTAGATTAGAATTTGTTGTACGAGTTGATGCGTGACTTTGGGATCTGTTTGAATCTACAGTTTGAGTTGAATGTGATTCTTCATTGCTTATGTAAGGCTGAAGGCTTTAGGCCAAATGTTCTCAGCTGAAACTGATGCACTATGTAGTTTACAAGTCTCTGGATTAAACTCGGTAGGAGTTGTTTTCATGCCGTAAAATCATGCATCTTCTTTTCCTATTGTTTTAGGCTCTATGCCAAATCTTCGTTGTTGTATGTCAAACTTTCTATTCCTTTTAGGAAGTGAGAGAGAGATGCATAAGCATAACTATCCTTTTCTGGAGAGTGTTTTTTCTTATCTGCCCTTGGTTCTCTAATGCAGCACCACTCTAGTGTAATTTCTGTAATATGAATCTTATGGGACAAAAAAGCGTTCAATATAATACTAATGTTCCTCTCATTTCCTTGCCAAAGTTACATCTGTTGCAGTTGTGGGTTAATTTCCTCTGAAGCTGTCGAGGATGAGAACCGGATATCTCAGCTGAAGTTGCAAAGCTAAAAGAAGACAAGCAAGCAGGTAATCACCGAGCACACAGTGACATCTGCTCGTATGCTACATTCATTTCTGTTAGGTTCTCATTGTATGTGTGTCTCATGAAATACAGGCATAGATGATGAGAGTACAAAAGAATCAGGTAACTCTTATTCCATTTTACACTATTTTACTACCACATAAGACTTGTTTATACGGTTTATGCGACTTATACCCCTAATAGTTCCTACTGGAGAAACTTACCTGCAATCAGAGAATTGAATCCTCTCTGTTTAGAATGTCTTAGGCTTAAGATCTACTTGTAATGGATAAATAATGATTTTATAGAGCCACGAATTAAACTTTGTTTGACACCAAACTGCTGTTAATAATCTCTAAACTGCACTTTGTTTGACACCACACTGCACATTCACGGAGTTTGAGGTTTATTAACTCCGTCATTGTTGTGGGTGAATTTATACAACAGGAGATGGAGATGAGGGAGAAATCTTCAAGGAAGCCCGAAGAAAAAGGCTGTGGATTAAGTCGTTGTGGCATACTTAGTTGAATTGTAATCTCCCTAAACAGTCATCATACACAGGATCATTAGAATCTCTTTACTTTGACATTGCTATGCTTAACTAGACTTAGATGTCGGAGTGCCCTTATCATTCAGATTGTTTCTTCTCATTGTCGCATTACAACATGACATTGTGAAGTGTCTACAAATGCCATAAAAGTCTTCAAATTCAGATACCAAAAAACTAACTGGCTTACAAATATCACAAACTGTCACTTTTCATAGCTCACACAAGGGTTAGCTTAGGCTTTTTCTGAGACCGGATTCTTTGCAGAACAGTTTGCACATTGCGCTGATCAAAAGCACAAGCTGCATCACTGTTTTGAGTATCCTTGCCAGTTAAAAACGGTGACATTTCAGGAAAAATCTCAATCCCCGCTAAATGTTGTGCCCACTTATATGGCTTCGATGGCTCTCATCAAATGCATGACCATCGCCAAGAATGAGCTTGGCTGACCGAATAACCATAGAGGGTAACAAGCCAACAAAAGTGAGTGAGTACGAATGCTTTCAAGAAAATAGTCGTTATAGAAATGGACGTAGAGCATATGTACCTGATGAGGAGGCTCAAGTCCTGCATCGTCTCGAAATAAGTTGCATAGGATATTTTTCTCCGATCGTCCATCCTTAGACTCTTCAATGCCAACACATACAACATTCAACTTTAACAAGTACTCAAAGTTGAGCATGACAAGTTTATGGGATTTCGGATCAGGAGTCTCATCATCATAAACGTGGAGGACAATTTTAAGAGGATGGACTCGATACAGTCCTGCCTCATCAGAAGGACAATTTCTTGGTCGCTTCCTTTGCCTTTTTCCGTCATCAGCTTCATCATCATCCTCCAATCTTGGACTCTCTGTATTATTGAACATACATGACATTTTGAAAAAAGTAAATAAGCACTCAACTCACTACTTATTTAAACTACGGTTTTCACAATTGCTTGCTAACCTCCTGAGTTCCGTTCTGCTTGCTGCTGGGCATATGTTTGAGCATCCTTAAGACTCCCAGATACCTCGATATCGATATTCTCTTCGAAAGCTTCCTTTTGTGCCATGAACTGCGAGAATATGACGTAAAGCGGTGGAGGAAGAAGCTCAGCTAGATTATGATACTTAAGCTTCCTCGGATTCTGCAAACTCAACTGGCTCTGTACTGGCAAAGACGCTTTCTTTAGAGATTTTAGGTGCAAAGGAAGACTTGACAGAAACTTGTTACGCTCTGCGTTAGTTTCCATCAAACACTTCTTCTGTTGTTCCAAATCAGCTCGAAGCTTGCATAGTTGTTTCCGCTGAGTTTCAAAAACGCATAAAGCTTAAACATTTCATCTAATGGGAATGAAATTAGACACATTTAAGCAAAAGACAAGAGAAATTGTTACTTGATGGAGCTCAAAATAGAGTCTTTTGAGCATCAAATCATGGTTACTATCATTTGATAACGTTTGAGATTTGATTGCTTCAGGAGCGTCTCTGAGGAAGTCTTGTTCGGATATGAGATCGATGTTTGGATACTTGGATTTGAATTCTCTGTAAGCTTTTGTAGCTTTGACGTAATGGCTCTTCTCATACATCAGATTGTGAAGCTGCAACGCCGTGAAATCAACCGGAGATTTTGCTAACTCCGTCTCAGCTTTCACCTTCTCTTCTTCCGTCAGAATCGCACGATTCGCCTGCGAAAAAAAACGAATTTCCCTAAGTTGTTGTTGTCGAGATTCTGCGCAAAATGGGTAAAAACAAACCTTAAAGGTTTCAAGTATTGGAACCTGACGGAGATTGATGAAGTTGAGAAACATCTGAGTGAGGAGCTCTCGGTTCTCGGATTTGGGGTTTCCTTGTTTTTTGATGGAGAGAATCCTCGCGACGATTCCTTCGACGGAGGCTTTGCTCTCTTGAAGTAGCTCAAGCGATGATTTCTCCGGAGCCGCCGTGTCTTTCGCCATCTCCGATTGCATAATTCCTTCTTCTCTCTCTCTGGTTCCACTCTAGTTAGGACCATCCTGTCGTTTACCACTCTCCCCACTTTAACGAAGAGTTGTAATGAATAAGTAGAATTGAATTGGTAAGAGAACAACGAAATGCACGGGAGCTCAGTGGTTGCGAGCTCTACGCGCGTCAACTGTGTGCGCGTGACCGGGGTTCGAACCCCCTCTATGTGGTATAACTAGGTAATACCGAGTAATACTCGGGGTAATACTAGGTTGTAATACTGGCGGTGATACTCGGATACAGTAATACTGGATAATACTAGGGAATACTGGCAGTATCGTAATACTAGGTTGATATTTCATTTAAAAAACTCAAGGGTATTTTCGTCGTTTCACTTAGATAGAGGGGTATTGTGATTAACTTAGGGTAGTGATGGTTAAAAGTTTCCACATAGTGGTATTTGGAGTAATACTCGGGGTAATACTAGGTTGTAATACTGGCGGTGATACTCGGATACAGTAATACTGGATAATACTAGGGAATACTGGCAGTATCGTAATACTAGGTTGATATTTCATTTAAAAAACTCAAGGGTATTTTCGTCGTTTCACTTAGATAGAGGGGTATTGTGATTAACTTAGGGTAGTGATGGTTAAAAGTTTCCACATAGTGGTATTTGGGGTGATAATCCCTCTAGTCTCCAACTCCATCAGAATTATCAATCTACCCCTCCAATGTTTTCTATTTTCACAATTCCGGTCGTCGTAAAACTTCATTTAGACCCGTAAGAGCACAAGTGGTATTGGACAAGATCTCAGGGAATCATCTCTCTTTCAGATTTCCCTTTCTTTCCCATGACAACTAGGAAAAAGCAAATCAAAAATTTTACTTCGAATTTTGGACCTCAACATGCTGCTAGCTATGCCTTGTTTGGTCCCCCGGCACGGTGGAGGTTCCGTAGCGGGTCATGAGCACCGGGTTAAGGGGCGAAGTCACTCGACTGAAAAGAGAGGGCGTAAGCATGATCCTCGAGCACTTGTCTAGAGAGGTGATATATCATGGTTTTTACCCCGTTTAAGCCATGATATAGTCTGTTTTATAGAGTCTTTCTACTATTTTGTAGTGTTTTAGAGTCTTTTACAGGTTTTAGCACGTTTGGAGCATAATTGAAGATATTGGAGCTTTCTAGAGCATTTTGGAGCAAAACAGAGGTTCGTGTAGCTGAGTACCCGATTTGAAACCTTAGTGTCGATCGATACTGCCTAGTATCGGTCGATACTCACTACAGCAGACACGACCGTGGATTTAATGAAGAGTTGAAGAATTGCAAAATGGCCCAGAAGACTTTAGTATTTACAAGAAGCCCCAAAACGTGATTTAGATTATTTAATACGATTTTACAGCCACTTTCATGGCTATGCTTTATTTTATTCTGGTTTTGTGAGAGAGCTTTGAAGGGAGACAAGTCTGAAACTCTGTTCGTCCGAGAGAAGATTTCGACCCCCATGTTACTCTTTCTATTTTATTTGACGATTTATTCAAACATGTTGATTGCTTCAATTTACATGTCTGAGTAGATCTCTTGTTAGGTTTAGGGTTCTCATAAGGGTTTTCTCTGAATGCTAGGTTAATTAGTTATTAGGATTCACCATCTGAATTAGTTCTTCGCCATAGGTTGTTTCCAAAGCTAATTCTAGATTGATCACCTAGAACTTAGATCTTAGGATAATTGATTAGGCACGAGAGTGCGATTAATTACCTGATAGAACCTAGGGTGAGTAAAATAACTATTCGCAAAGAGATTTGGATTAGTTGTTTTGTGAACAAATCAAACTTGAACTAAAAGCTGGTTTAGACTTTAGGATTCGCAAAGAGATTTGGAATTCTAGGATTTAGACTTAGATAGTTTTCGCAATGAGAGTTGGTTAATTATACCTTAGTGATTTGAGTTCAAGAACCGCGCTAAATCTGAATCCTTTTAGTTAGTTTATCTGCATTCATTGATCTCCTGAGAAATACCCTGAACCTATCTTTCTCCAATCGAATTTACAACTGTTTCAATTTATATTCTGTTTTCAATATCATTGATTACTTAGCTTAATTCGCATCTATATAATCTATTGTGTGTTTCTGTGAGTCCTTGTGTTCGACCCCTACTTTACTACAACTACTGCTTAATACTTTTAGGGTATTAATTTGAGCATACCAAATTTGGCGCGGTTGCCGGGGACTAAATTCGCCATTAGATTTTAGTCTGAGAATTTCGACTAAGTTCGTCGGTATCGATCGATACTATTTAGTATCGGTCGTTACTCGTCGTTCTCTTTTTGCTGATATCAATCGACACCACCCAGTGTCGGTCGATACTAATCGTATTACCGTGTATTAACGTTCTTGACTTTTGTTTTCAGGTGTATGCCTATTCGTGAAACCAGAAGGAACAAGAACACTCAGCTAGTTGAACTGTCATTGGATCAGCTAGCACTCTTGGAACGCACAAACATAAAAGCAAAGAAGCCAGCAGAGATGAACAACAATCCAGTGATTTTGGTTCAAGATGATGCTGGTGCTTATAGAGACCAAGAGGGCCAGTTGTGCAATGAGAGAGGACAACGTCTGGATGGAGAGGGGAACATCATTCCACCTGCTCATGTTGTCGTTGGGAACGTTGTGGTTAATCGTGGTAGAACGATTGGTGAGTACAACAGGCCTGATCAGTTTTATGCCAATCGATCAACGATTCGTCCTCCTGCTTTTCAGAGGAATGACTTTGAGCTGAAACCTGCATACTACACTCTTGTGGGTCAGCACCCTTTTCATGGTCTTTCCAATGAACATCCCAAGGACCATATTGAGAGGTTTGAGGATTTGGTCACTAGCATCAAGAGCAATGTAGTGTCCTACGACTACCTTTTCTACAAGCTCTTCCCATACTCTCTTGGTGGAGATGCAACTTACTGGCTGAAACAGTTACCTCCTGGATCACTGACTAACTGGGAAGAGACTAAGACTGCTTTCCTGAACAACTTCTATGATGATGCACGATCCGAGGATCTGAGGAACAAGATCTCCCTGTTTTCTCAAGGCTGGTTGGACGAGATTCATATCATACCAGAGAGACTGTCCACATCACGGATACTCTGATGTTCAGCTGATGGGATTCTTCTTCAGAGGAATTGATTGGAGGTATCAGATGGCTATGGATGCTTCGAGCAATGGAAACTTCAACACCAGGTATCCTGATGATGCCTATGTACTGATTGAGAACTTAGCGTCTAGAAATAGCACCAAAAATGCTGATTTTGAGCAGAAGAAGCTAGCTGGTAACATGGATGGTTCACAGATTGCTGATGTTCAAGCCAAGTTAGATTCTATGCACAGTCTTCTGATGGGCAAGACAACGAAGACCGTTCACTTTGCTGAAGATGTTGAGGTATTCAACGAAGATGAAGTAGAGGATGTTAACTACATTGGTGGTTCTAGTTTTCAAGGTCAGAAGAATCAATTCAACAACAACCGAAACTTCAACAACAACTCTCAGCAAAGAGGTTCGAATCAGTTTGGTCAGAAAACATCTAAGAACAATGGGTATACCAGGAACTATGGAAGTTCATCCTATCAGCCCATACCTGCTAAGCTCCCAGATAGCAAGATCGAATCTATGTTTGAAAAACTTCTTCAAGGACAGCAGAAGCTCACTGTAGATTTCAATGGGAAGATTGATGTCCTATACAATGATCTGAGTGGAAGGATCGACGCTATTAATATTCAGCAGAAGAAACTGGAACTTCAGATAGCTCAGACTTCAGAGGCTGTGAAAAGGCAAGAAGGTTTTCTTCCACGGAAAGTAGAGAACCCAAGGGCTCACATCAATGCAATCACCTTGAGGAGTGGAAAAGAGGTCACTCCAGAAGCAAAAATTAGCCAAACTGCAGATATGTTCGTCGATTTTGACGATGAGGATACCGAAATCGTGCCAGTATCGTTCGACACTAGCCAGCATCGATCGACACCCATTAAAATACTTTCACGGGACAATTCCAAACCGCATGTATCGATCGATACCACTTCAGTGTCTGTCGATACTGATCCTGCAGACAAATCAACTCCTAAGATTTCAAAGGAAGTGCCTAATGTAATTGCAGAAAGAGTTTACACACCGATGATACATTATCCTAGAGATTCTGGGAAGACTAAGAAGGAGGTAGAAGACTCTAGATGCAAGACAATTATGGATAAATTGATCGTTGAACTTCCTTTTATCGATGCCATCAAAACTTCTCCAGCCTTTAGGAGATATGTCAAGAAGATGGTATCCAGCAACATGAACCTTGAAGAAGGATGCTTGATGATTACTTATGAGTGCAGTGCAATCCTGACCAACAGGATCCCAAAGAAGTTGCCAGACCCAGGGAGTTTTGTGTTAGATTGTACGATATTAACAAACAGATTTGAGCGTTCCCTATGTGACCTTGGCTCAAGTGTCAACCTCATGCCATATTCAGTTGCCAAAAGGATGGGGATGACAGACTTCACAACCACGAAGATCTCCCTGATACTTGCTGATCGGTCAGTTAGACTTCCAGAGGGGTTACTCGAAGATGTCCTGATTAAGATTGGAAATTGCTTGATCCCAACTGATTTCATCGTCTTGGAGTACGGTGCTGAGCCTAAGGATCCTCTTATCCTAGGCAGACCATTCCTTGAAACAGCTGGTGCTTTGATTGATTGCAGAAATGGGAAGATCGCCCTCAACATCTGTGATTTGGTCATGACTTTCAATATGGATAAGATGATGAAGCGACCAACCATCGATGGGCAGTCTTTCTTTGTAGACAATTTCAGTGACAAAGCTGAAGAGTACTTCCTTGAGATGCATCCTGAGGATCCACTAGAGAGAGCATTGGTCTGTTCAGCCACTTCAGAGGTCCATTCGTGTGAAGATACTGCTGGATATTCGAATATGCTCGATTCGGCATCGCCAGTATCGATCGATACCCGCCTAGTATCGGTTGATACCCTTCGACTAGAAGGAGAGTTGGCCGAAAGCTCTAAGCAAGCTGCTTGGCTTGGAGATTGGAGTGCAGAGAATGCTCCTAAGGTGGAACTAAAACCACTCCCACCAAATCTGAGGTATAGCTTTCTTGGTCATAATTCTACATACCAAGTAATTGTTAATGCTTATTTGAACAACACAGAGATTGCCTTACTGCTGAGTAAGCTGCGCAAATATCGCAAAGCTCTTGGCTACTCTCTTGATGACATTTCAGGTATATCACTAGACCTGTGCATGCATATGATTCATCTTGAGGACGAGTCAAAAACCTTAATTGAGCATCAGAGGAGGCTGAATCCGAATATGATGGAAGTGGTCAAAAAGGAGGTGATGAAGCTTTTGAAAGCTGGTGTTATATATGCTATTTTGGATAGCTCTTGGGTCAGTCCAGTGCACGTTGTTCCTAAGAAAGGAGGGATGACCGTGGTGAAGAATGAAAAGGATGAGATGATTCCTATTAGGACTATCACTGGACATCGAATGTGCATTGACTACAGGAAGTTGAATGCAGCTACACGGAAGGATCATTTCCCATTGCCATTCATTGACCAGATGTTGGAGAGGTTGGCTAGTCATCCCTACTACTGTTTTCTCGATGGGTATTCAGGTTTCTTCCAGATTTTGATACATCCAGATGATCAAGGGAAGACAACTTTTACATGTCCATATGGCACATTCGCATATAGGAGAATGCCATTTGGATTGTGTAACGCTCCAGCCACTTTTCAGAGATGCATGATGTCTATCTTCACAGACATGATTGAGGATTTTATGGAGGTGTTCATGGATGATTTTTCAGTGTATGGATCATCGTTCAAAGACTGTTTGGCTAACTTGTGCAAGGTGCTACAGAGGTGTGAAGAGAAACACTTGGTCCTTAACTGGGAAAAGTGTCACTTTATGGTTCAGGATGGCATCGTGCTTGGGCACAAGGTTTCTGAGCTGGGATCAAAGTTGACAAAGCCAAAATTCAGGTTATGACGAGCCTCCAACCACCAAATTCTGTGAAAGATATTCGAAGCTTCCTTGGTCATGTTGGGTTTTACAGGAGGTTTATCAAGGATTTCTACAAGATAGCACGCCCACTCACTGCTTTATTATGCAATGAGATCAAATTCGATTTCACACATGAATGTCTTGCAGCCTTTGAGGAGATTAAAAAGGCTTTGGTGAGTGCTCCTATTGTGCAACCTCCTGATTGGACATTGCCTTTTGAGATCATGTGCGACGCTAGTGATTTTGTTGTTGGATCTGTTCTGGGTTAGAGAAAGGACAAGAAGCTGCACGTCATCTACTATGCCAGCAGGACATTGGATGATGCTCAGAGGAACTACATCACCACAGAGAAGGAACTACTTGCAGTTGTTTTCTCCTTTGATAAGTAGGATTGGGAGCAAAGTGATTGTTCATACTGATCATGCTACTCTCAAATATCTGATGCATAACAAGGATCTCAAGCCTCGCCTTTGTCGTTGGGTTCTTTTGCTACAGGGTTTCGACATCGAGGTTAAGCATAAGAAAGGAGTAGAGAACGGGATAGCTGACCATCTCTCGAGGATTCGTATTGATGCAGACGTCCCTATTGATGATCAACTACTAGAGGAATCCATTTACTACATTGAAACCGAGTTTCAAATGAGTTTCGCAAAAACTCAGCAATTCCCACGAATTGCAGGTCTCGGTATTGATCGACACTCCTATGGTGTCGGTCGATACAGGCGATTTCCGAAATGGTATTGACTGTTGAACACCTTGGTGTTTCAGAGGAGTATCTAGTGGCTGCAGCCGATTCTGATCAACCATGGTATGCTGATATTGCCAACTACCTCGCTGCAGATGCAGAACCAAAGCACCTCAAGAAGTATAACAAGAAGAAGTTCATGCGCGACATAAGGCGATTCTTTTGGGATGAATCTTACCTGTACAAGCACTATTCTGATGGTATTTATAGGCGATGCATTACTGAATCAGAGGTACCTAAGGTGTTGTTTCATTGCCATGGATCCGACTATGCTGGATACTTTGCCACTTTCAAGACACTGTCCAAGGTTCTTCAAGAAGGCTTCTAGTGGCCTACTATGTTTAAGGATGCTCATGCTTTCATTTCGCGGTGCGATGCCTGTCAGAGGAGAGGGAAAATCAGTAAGAGACATGAGATGCCACATAATTTCATCCTTGATGTTGATATTTTTGATTGTTGAATGATTGATTTTATGGGTCCCTTTCCTTCGTCATATGGAAACAAATACATCTTGGTTGCTGTGGATTATATGTCTAAGTGGGTTGAAGCTATTGCTAGCAGAACCAATGATTCTTCGGTGGTTGTTAAGCTGTTTAAGACCATTATTTTCCCCCGATTTGGAGTACCTCGAATTGTGATAAGTGATGGTGGCTCTCACTTTATCAACAAAATTTTCGAGAGGTTGCTGAAGAACCATGGTGTGAACCATCGTGTTGCTACTCCCTATCACCCTCAGACCAGTGGATAAGTTGAGGTTTCCAACAGGCATATCAAAGAGATTCTAGAGAAGACAGTGAATGTTACCAGGAAGGATTGGTCTGTGAAGCTGGATGACGCACTTTGGGCTTACATGACTGCTTTCAAGATACCACTTGGGACTACACAGTTTCACTTGCGGTATGGAAAAACATGCCATCTTCCAGTGGAAATCGAGCACAAGGCAGCATGGGCTACAAAGTTGATGAATTTCGACATCAAGTCTGCCGCTGAGAAGCGATTGATGAAGCTAAATGAACTCGATGAGATTAGGCATCTTGCCTATGAGAACTCGAAGCTGTACAAGGAGAGGACTAAGGCATACCATGACAAGAAGGTCATCTCCAGACATTTTGAACCAAATGATCAGGTACTTCTGTATAACTCTCGTTTGCATTTGTTTCCTAGTAAATTGCGTTCTCGTTGGTCAGGTCATTTCACAATCAAGAAAGTTAGACCACATGGTGCGATTGTCCTGACAAATCCTTCAGGCGAAGAGTTCACTATCAATGGACAAAGGGTGAAACACTATTGGACGAAAGCCGAAATTCCAGAAGTACACATGATGCCTCTGGAGGATGCACGCACTACCTGAACGGCGGTACAATCAAGCTAATGACATTAAACGAGCGCATAGTGGGAGGCAACCCACTGGTGAGTTTTGTTTTTGAGTCTTTTTCTTTTTATTTTTCGTTTTGTGTTTGTGTCAAGATAACCAAAAAGCAGAAACTCAGAACCGCCCGTGTGTCGATCGATACCCTACTGGTATCGGTCGACACCCTACGCGAATAAGGAAAGTTCATCATGTCGACCAATACTTGGTATCGATCGATACCAAGTTGGGTGTCGGTCGACACTCGTACCCCAGTACGGTAATTTTTCGATTTTTTTACAGTTCCACTTAGTTCTTTTGATTTCTTTCACCCACTCTAGGTTAGATAACACTGGGGACAGTGTTTTTCAAGTCTGGGGGAGGTAGTCGCTGACATTATTTTTGTTTTTCTTAGAGTCAAAATTTTTGAGTCAAAATTTTTTTTCTTGAGTCAAAACTTTGTTAGAGACTATGATCTTTTTCTTGAATCTATTGATCTGACCTTGCTTCTAAGTGACCATTGTTAAAGAATCAGTTCTAGATCGACTAATAAAAAATCCAAAGGCTGACCAGTTAACTAGAAGACACTCATGTTTCCAGCAAAGTTCTTTAAAGCCTGAGCCAAATTTTTGCACTTCATCGATGTGGTTAGTATTCATAGAGCTTGATTCCTCATTCATTGATTCCTCATTCATATGTGACAAAGGAACACATGTGTTTTAAAATAATAGTATCTCTCTCCCCTGTTATAAGTTAGAAACATAAGTGCATGAAAGATGAGATGATTTTCTCCTGAGTAGAGGGTTAGGAAAATTTCCAGTGATCCCATTATTCTACTTGGTGAGGAATGATCACACAAATGATTGGAAGCGAGGCTAGGATTTTCCCATGATGCCATTATTCGCCTACATCCTTTGATACATTGAGAGGGAAGAACCGGGGATTTGGTGGCAAACACCATCAATACTCGCGTCTCATACCTTGATGTGTATATGCAGATCTAAAAGAGAAAAGAGAACATAATAAGAAATAAGTCTGGGGGATAGAAAATGATACCAAAATTGTGAAAAAGGGTGGTTCCTTATCATGATATTGTATGGGAAAGAATCTAGAAGGTTCTTGGTATTAATCACAGCGATGAAACTGGCGAGGAAGGCTTGATTGAACGATGCTGTGAACTAATGTGTGTAGTCTGGGAAGCTGCGAATGTCTACGGAAAAGTACATGGTGGTTTGATTTGATACTGGTTTGGTGATATGTGGAGCACTAAGAAAAATGGTCATTGCAATGTTTCAAGAACATGTGAGTCTCTACGTTTTCAAACTTCTTTCTCTGGTTTAGTTTTCTGTTTTGCTTGAGGGCAAGCAAAAACTAAGTCTGGGGGAGTTGATATATCATGGTTTTTACCCCGTTTAAGCCATGATATAAGTCCGTTTTATAGAGTCTTTCTACTATTTTGTAGTGTTTTAGAGTCTTTTATAGGTTTTAGCACGTTTGGAGCATAATTGGAGATATTGGAGCTTTCTGGAGCATTTTGGAGAGAAACAAAGGTTCGTGTAGCTGAGTACCCGATTTGAAGCCTTAGTGTCGATCGATACTCACTACAGCAGACACGACCGCGACTTTAATGAAGAGTTGAAGAATTGCAAAATGGCCCAGAAGACTTTAGTATTTATAAGAAGCCCCAAAACGTGATTTAGGTTATTTAATACGATTTTACAGCCACTTTCATGGCTATGCTTTATTTTATTCTGGTTTTGTGAGAGAGCTTTGAAGGGAGACAAGTCTGAAACTCTGTTCGTCCGAGAGAAGATTTCGAACCCTCTTGTTATTCTTTCTATTTTATTTGACTATTTATTCAAACATGTTGATTGCTTCAATTTCCATGTCTGAGTAGATCTCTTGTTAGGTTCAGGGTTCTCATAAGGGTTTTCTCTGAATGCTAGGTTAATTAGTTGTTAGGATTCATTATCTGAATTAGTTCTTCGCCAAAGGTTGTTTGCAAAGCTAATTCTAGATTGATCACCTAGAACTTAGATCTTAGGATAATTGATTAGGCACGAGAGTGCGATTAATTACCTGATAGAACCTAGGGTGAGCAAAATAACTATTCGCAAAATAACCTAGAGGAAATTTGGTTTAGTTGTTTTGTGAACAAATCAAACTTGAACTAAAAGCTGGTTTAGACTTTAGGATTCACAAAGAGATTTGGAATTCTAGGATTTAGACTTAGATAGTTTTCGCAACGAGAGTTAGTTAATTATACCTTAGTGATTTGAGTTCAAGAATCGCGCTAAATTTGAATCCTGTTAGTTAGATTATCTGCATTCATTGATCTCTTGAGAAATACCCTGAACCTATCTTTCTCCAATCGAATTTACAACTGTTTCAATTTATATTCTGTTTTCAATATCATTGATCACTTAGCTTAATTCTCATCTATATAATATATTGTGTGTTTCTGTGAGTCCTTGTGTTCGACCCCTACTTTACTACAACTACTGCTTAGTACTTTTAGGGTATTAATTTGAGCATATCAAATTTGGCGGTTGAGCAACTCAAGCGAACCACACAAGGTACCCATTCCATCTATCATATCAGTCGAGTCTATCCAATTCGTTCTTATCAGGCGGCAAGAGAGAACTTATGACTTCGCAGATGGAGAGGGATTCGAACCCCCAGTATTCCTAGAAATACTTCGGTTTTCAAGACCGACTCTTTCAACCGCTCAGACATCCATCCCCTTCTCTTACCTACTTTGACTCAGATCTTCGGTATACCTCATACAAGATAAGCACAGAAAGGATATTCAATCAAAACCAGGCTATCGTTCTATTCTCTCAATTGCCTATCCTTTATAGATGAAGGGGAGTACCTTAACAGTAGCTTCCAACACTTAAGATTGACCTCCGGACAGGAACCTGTCTTTATAAACCTGGTGCAAATGGCTTCCGATAGTTGCATCGTAAACGGGCATCCAATAGATTCTACTCATAAAGAGATAGATCAGTAGTTTAGGAATGTATGCTTGCTTTCTTTTTTATTTCTTTCCTTTCATCAGAAAATCAACAACCTAATTCAATTCACTTCTTTTACCGGGCGGTGGAAGACTAGGGAGATATCATTTAATCAGGAAGGCGCTAAATACATTTTCGAGAGATTTCCTCTAAATCACTGGTATGACTATCAAAATCGTGAGCATCAGCATGTAGGTTCCAGATACAAGTGGTAGTATCAGGTCCCTTAGCTATTGTTCTTGAGAAATGACCGGGTTTAGCCCATTCCTCGAAAGAAGTTTTTATGGGATCCCTATCTACCAAAATTTTGACTTCTGGTTCCGGCGAACGAATAATCATTGAGTCCTCCTCTTTCCGGATAACACATACAAAGAAACCCGCCAACAGTCACTCAAGTAATTAGTGAACCTATGATAGATGCTTAGAATCTCTCCGCCAAAGCCAGTCGGTATTTCTTCAGCGCATCCCTCATTCACTAAAAACAAATTCTATCGCCAGAATTAATTCTATCATCAAATCGAGTTGATTGAATCCGTCTAATGGTCCTTGAACACAAAAAGATAGGACATGATTAGCATCATATTCGAGGGCATCTCAGAATTGCTTTGCTAGGGCCATAAGGCACTAGGTGCTGGTTTTCCTTAGAAGCTGGTAGGTGGTTTCCGTGTTCTGGAAGCTAGCTGCCAAGGCTTACTTATTCCTCTGTGATAGCACACACTTATCATATCAGCTAATAACAAAAGAAGAGGAAGGATTATATACTGAGTACCGAAATTGCTGCGCTAGAGGAGTACCGTGAGGTACTTTAGTGTACTCAACTTGACTAAAAGGAGAGGAAATTGCTGCACATGCATATCAACCACCTACATATTTCTTCACCCACCAAATAGTTAACAACATAACTTAGAGAACTGAAATGCTGAGTGGAGGATGTGGCGATGGATATGGCTGGTAGAGCTATCGGATTCCCATTCACTTAGTCAACTTCTTTGATCACCCTTTATGTGAGCTACATAATAGATTCTATTTCTGAATGGAAAAGAGATTGGAATCGGTTTCGTTTATCTTTCATTGTTGAGTGAAAAGGAAAGCATACAATCTTCATGGTGAAGGACCTCTACTGCCTCTACTAGTCCTTATGTATTAAGCACGCCCTTCCTTCTTGCTATGCTATGAAGAATCCCCAGCCGTCTTTGCTTTGGTCTGCGAATGCTACCTCTTCTACTGCCTTCTCAATGGGTAATGAACCAAAGGCAGTGTCTAAACAATCCGAGATTGCCTTCGCCTTTTTCACTACCCCTTTTTAGGCACTTTCCAGCAGTAGCCCTATGAGGTACCGCTTAAGCCAAGTAGCGCGGTCTTCGGGAACATGATTGATCTCTCCGAAGAAAGACTTTCCTTCATTCGTCCCTGCGGGCGAGCTGATCCAGTTGAAACGTAAATTACATTTCTACCTCATCCCTAACAACCAACCTTGATGCAGCATCAAGGTAGTTCTCATCAGGAACCATTGTTACGAAGTAGGTAGACCATGACGCATGTGTCCTCTCAATGCCTGCTGTTATTCTTTCTCCACTGCCCGCCCCTCAGACTCAGAATTCTTTCTTATCGCGCTATGGGGCTTTGATGCTTACGCGCGCCTTAGCACGCGGAATATTGCCTTCCTAACTAAGCCAGCTACGCTCCTTGCCCTGTCATATTGTTCGGTCCTCCCTTCTCTAAAACTGCGCTGCCAATAAATAGTTCCTTTTCACGAGTAAGAAACCGATGTATTTCCACGGGTCGTCCTCGTTCTGTATCTGAGTTCTTTTGAATTTCTTGTATCGTTTTTCGCGGATTAGCATCTCGAGGTTCTTTGATGGGCATAAAGAAATCGACTTGGTAGCAACCACCAAACCAATAGAACAAAGAAAGGTTAGCTCCGCAGCTGGTCCACAAGCAAGATAAGTAAGTCCATTACCAGCCGGCTCCGGACCGAAAAGACCTAACAGAGTAATCCCTTATCTTGGATCGGCGATGCGAACGGGGCGGGAATCGAAGTGGGGGACCTCTCTACCACTTGTGTCTATTTCCTGTCAAGTATGGTTATGCCTAGAAACCCTACAGGATACTAATTGATACTGCTTTCATATACAATCACTATCAATCTCTCTCCTAGGGAAGTCGGTAGAGGACGAAACATAAGAAAGCTCTTCCCTCGATCTTGACATCGGGCTCAGTGAGGAGTTTCCATAACGATACTGAGAAGAAATCTTGGACATGGTTGAAAGGGATGATAACCACCCAAGTAGGCCAGGGCGTGTTTATTGATTCCCCGGGTATAATTCACTATTCATTTGGGTTATCGAGGATAGGGTTTACAAACCTAAGGTGCCATATCCTTTACAACCTAGACATCTAAGAGCTCCCATTACTGCAGAGAAGTTTCTCGCTCTTGAGAAGATGGTAAGGAGGATTCCCCATACGATGTCTTTTGAAGAAGCTTCGAAAAACCGCCCTTTGCTTGGTTACTTCTGAGATTGCAGAGAAACTCTAGAAGAGATCGAGGCAATCTTCATCAAGGCAAGAAGCACACCACCACCAATAAGCAGTTGACTAAGAGGGAAGACCCAAGGAAATTTTCAGTTCCATGCTCTATCTCTGGAGTTGAATTCAAAGAATCTCTCGTTGATTCAGGGTCTAGTGATATATCATGGTTTTTACCCCGTTTAAGCCATGATATAAGTCTGTTTTATAGAATCTTTCTAATATTATGTAGTGTTTTAGAGTCTTTTACAGGTTTTATCACGTTTGGAGCATAATTGGAGATATTGGAGTTTTCTGGAGCATTTTGGAGCAAAACAGACGTTCGTGTAGCTGAGTACCCGATTTGAAGTTTCGGTATCGATCGATACCCCATTGCTGCAGAAAAGTTTCTCACCTAGACATCTCAGAGCTCCCATTACTGCAGAAAAGTTTCTCGCTTTTGAGAAAATGTTAAGGAGGATTCCCCATATGATGTCTTTTGAAGAAGCTTCGGAAAACCGCCCTTTGCTTGGTTACTTCCGAGATTGCAGAGAAACTCTAGAAGAGATCGAGGCAATCTTCATCAAGATAAGAAGCACACCACCACCAATGAAGCAGTTGACTAAGACGGAAGACCCAAGGAAATTTTCAGTTCCATGCTCTATCTCTGGAGTTGAATTCAAAGAATCTCTCGTTGATTCAGGGTCTAGTGATATATCATGGTTTTTACCCCGTTTAAGCCATGATATAAGTCCGTTTTATAGAGTATTTCTACTATTCTGTAGTGTTTTAGAGTATTTTACAGGTTTTAGCATGTTTGGAGCATAATTGGAGATATTGGAGTTTTCTGGAGTATTTTGGAGCAAAGTAGACGTTCGTGTAGCTGAGTACCCGATTTAAAGCTTCGGTATCGATCGATACCCCATTGGTATCGGTCGATACCCACTACAGCAAACACGAGTCGCGACTTAAATGAAGAATTGAGGAATTACAATTTGGTCCAGAAGTCTTTAATTATTACAATAAGCCACAGAACGTGTTTTAGCATTATAATTAGGTTTTTCAGCCACTTTTATGGCTAGGCTTTTTCATTATTTTTGATTCTACTTTTGTTTTTGGAGAGACAACTCTGAACTCCTGTGTTTTATTGATTTCTTTGATGATCTATTCAATTATGCTGTTTTTATTCTCCACGTCTAAGTATATCCACTTTAGGTTCAGGGTTCTCATAAGGGTTTTCTCTGAATGCTAGGTTTATTAGTTAATTAGGATTCACTACTTCGAATTAGTTTTGCGCTTTAGGTTGTGTTCAAATCTTGTTCTAGATTAGCTACCTAGAATTTAGATCTTAGGATAATTAATTAGGCGCGAGAGTGCGATTAATTACCTGATAGAACCCAAGGTGAGCAAAATAACTATTCGCAAAGAGATTTGGTTTAGTTGTTTTGTGAACAAATCAAACTTGATCTAAAAGCTGGTTTAGACTTTAGGATTCGCAAAGAGATTTGGAATTCTAGGATTTAGACTTAGATAGATTTCGCAACGAGAGTTGGTTAGCTATACTTTAGTGATTTGAGTTTAAGAACCGCGCTAAATCTGAATCATGTTAGTTAGTTTATCTGCATTCATTGAATTCCTGAGAAATACTCTGAAACTATCTTTCTCCAACTGAATTACAACTTGTTTAATTTACGCACTGCTTTCAATTACATCTTTTGGTTTAGCTTAATTAGAATCTAATTAATCTATTGTGTGATTTCTGGAGTCCTTGTGTTCGACCCCTTCATATACTGCAGCAACTGCTTTAGTATTTTTTAGGGTATTAATTTGAGCATATCAAATTTGGCGCCGTTGCCGGGGACTCAATTTCGCCATTAGATTTTAGCTTAGAATTTCGTCTAAATCGTGGAGTATCGATCGACACCCTAGTGGTATCGGTCGATACCCGTCGTAAATTTCAGTTACTTACGTTCTTGACTTTTGTGTTTCAGGTGCATGTCTCTTCGTGAAACCAGAAGGAACAAGAACACTCCGCTAGTTGATATGTCAAATGAGCAGCTAGCAAGTTTGGAACGCACAAACAGGAAGACAAAGAAGCTAGCAGAAATGAACAATCCAGTGATATTTATTCGTGATCCTGCTGGAACTTTGAGAGACCAAGAGGGTCAATTGTGCAACGAGAGAGGGCAGCGACTTGATGAAGCTGGAAATATCATTGTCCCTGAAATTGCTGTAAATGCAGGTAACGCTATGATTAATCGCGGTAGGACGATTGGTGAGTACAACAGGCCTGGTCAGTTCTATGTCAATCGATCAACGATTCACCCTCCACTATTTCAGAGGAATGACTTTGAGCTGAAACCTGCATACTACACTCTTGTGGGTCAGCATCTTTTTCATGGTCTTTCTCATGAAAACCCTATGGATCACATTGAGAGGTTTGAGTACTTGGTCACTAGCATCAAGAGCAATGGAGTGTCCTACGACTACCTTTTCTGTAAGCTCTTCCCATACTCTCTTGGTGGAGATGCAGCTTATTGGCTAAAACACTTGTCTCCTGGTTCACTGACTACTTGGGATGAGACGAAGAATGCGTTCCTGAACAACTTCTATGATGATGCACGATCCGAGGATATCAGGAACAAGTTCTCTTAGTTTTCTCAAGGACCGACAGAAGCACTCAAGGATGCTTGGATTCGTTTCGGGTCATATCAAAGAGATTGTCTGCACCATGGGTTCACTCAGGTTCAGCTGCTGGGCATTTTATACAGAGGGATCGATTGGAGGTATCAGATGTCCTTAGATGCTGCAAGTAATGGGAATTTCAACACCAGGTATCCCGACGATGCCTATGTGCTTATTGAGAACTTGGTTTCTAGCAATAGTACCAAGAATGCGGACATGGAACGCAAGAAGCAAGCTGGTAACTTGGATTGCAGTCAGATTGCTGAAGTGAATGCTAAGTTAGATTCAATGCATAATTTGTTGATGGGCAGACAGTAGAAGGCCGTTCATCTTGTTGAAAAGGATGAAGTGGAATATGTTAACTACATTGATGGAGCTGGATCTCAGGATCAAAGGTATCATCGACCACCCACACCACCCAGAACTTCTGAGAGCAAGATTGAATCTACGTTTGAACAGCTTATTCAAGGACAGCAGAAGCTAACTGTAAAATTCAATGGGAAGATTGATGTCCTGTATAATGATTTGAGTGGAAGGATCGACGCTATTAATATTCAGCAGAAGATGGTGGAAACTCAGGTAGCTCAGACTGCAGCAACTGTCAAGGAACTGATGGTTCATTCACATGACGAAGA
Source organism: Eutrema japonicum (assembly GCA_030161315.1). NCBI lineage: Eukaryota > Viridiplantae > Streptophyta > Magnoliopsida > Brassicales > Brassicaceae > Eutrema > Eutrema japonicum. The sequence goes on along the minus strand of BSQW01000008.1, from coordinate 39,604,007 downwards.
CGTCACTGCTATCCCCTCGCGGAGTGGAAGTGAGATACACCTAGGAGTGCAGAGGAGCTCAACTGCAAAGATTTTGGTCGATCTTACCAAGGATGACGAAGAGATTTCCGAAATCACCTCTGTGTCGACCGATACCCTCAAGTATCGATTGACACCCGTCCAAGAATCTGTTAAGGACGTCTCGAAGGAGCAAGCATCAATCGATACCTTCCCAGATACCGCAAAGGAGCCGCGTATGAGTGTTGACAGACTTCACAAGCCCAAGAAGCTGAATCCTATTCCTCAACACCTCTGAGCCCCCATCACTCCAAAGCAGCTTCTTGGCTTTGAGAAGATGGTACGAAGGATCCCCCTCACACTGACCTTTGAAGAAGCTCTAGAGTACATGCCTCTGCCGAGTCACTTCCGAGATTGCAGAGAAACTGAGGAAGAAATTAAGGCACTCTTCACCAAGTCCAGAAATGCACCATCTCCGATGAAGAAGTTGACTAAGAGGGAGCACCCATGAATATTCTCTGTTCCATGCTCCATCTCTGGAGTTGAATTCAAAGAGTCTCTCGTTGACTCAGGGGCTAGCGTCAATCTCATGTCAAGGGCAATTACAGAAAGATTTGGAGCTGATATTCGACCTCCAAAGGCATCTATCACATACGCAGACTGTTCCACCTCACTTCCCTATGGTACAATCCCTGATTTGCTGGTTAACGTAGGAGATTGCATGGTTCATACTGATTTTCAGGTTGTGGAGATGAGTGCACATTCTCGTACGCAGTTGATCCTTGGAAGACCGTTCATGGCTACGGTTGGTGCCATTATGGACACACCCAGCAAGCACATCTCATTCTCATACATTAACAAGGAGGTGTACTACAAAGCCATCCCTAGAGGAACTCCCACACATATCTCTTGCATCACCGTTGTTCTAGGAGAGACATTGGTAATTGATATTTTGGAAGAGCCTCCTGACGAGCCAACTGTCACAGACGTTTTAGATAGTCCTTCTATCATCACCAAGAGAGACGTCAAAACTGCCAAAACAAAGAAGAAGGTGAAGAGCAAAGGAGTAAAAAGTGTTCCCCATGTGACTTTAACCCCTCAGAAGTGCGATGGAAATTCAATTGAATATAAGGTGAAGTGCAAAGGAACTTCGAAACCATTCTCTAAGGCTAGAGTTATTCTCACTTCGGAGCTGAAAGAGAAAGGACAGGAGTTTGTGGAGAGCATGATGAGCAGAACTCTAAAGCTGGCGATGTCAAATTGTGGAGCTTGTTTCGGCGCAAGTTCTCATTTTTCTCCTGACTGATCGCCCGTTAAAGTCAAGCTCGTGACGTAAAACAAGCACTGAGTGGGAGGCAACCCACTGGTAAGTCCGTACATAAGTCTTTTATTTTTGTTTTTATTTTAAGTTTTGTGTCTTGTGTCTTAACGTGAAGCAAATTAAGCGAGGATTATCGATCGACACCAGTCAGTATCGATCGATACCACGTGGAAAAAAACAGGAATTGGCCAATGGGTGTCGATCGATACTATACGGTGTCGATCGACACCGTGCGGGAAGGTAAGTTTTCTCTTAAAACCCTCGGGTTTCTCTTTCTCTTATTTCTTCTCCATCGATCGACACCGCGTCCTTTTTCCTCTCAAATCGCATCTCTCTCATTTCTTCACCGATTAGTGCCTAGATTCATTGGATTTTCATCCTCTATCTCTTTCTAGTATTTGTTTCTCCAATCAGCAAAGGTATGCACACGAAATTCCACTTTTTCAATCCGATTTCTAGGTTTAAGGTTTGTGCGATTCGACTCCTTAGCACTTATTTTTCTTGACAATGGTCATTTGCTGAGATGCTCTAGACTAGTTTCGCACCTTGCCTTACATTTAATTGCCCTTAGTTTCGACTTTTGGATGATTGGGATTGTGGAAGTTCGATGCACTGGAAATTACCTTGGGTATCGATCAATACCATGTGGTATCGATCGACACCCTTCGTGCCTGATGATAAATATCTGCTGTGTTTGAGAGAGATGTTGGATTTATGTTGTGTCTTTCTGTCTTTGTTTGCAGATGGCATCTAGGTCAAAGAGAGCCAGGACTACAGACGCATCGAGCTCTAATCCATCTGCTCCTAATGTTCCTGTAGCACCACGCAGAGGTCCTTGGCCTAAGCTGAACGAGAAGGACATGATCCCTTGTCACCGCGATTGGAACGGGATGGAGAGAGAGATTGCGCTGAGTGATGACTGCATCTATAGGCCTATCTTGGAGGCATGGGACGATTATGACACGCTGCATTATAACGCGTGGTTGAGAGTGGTCATCGAACATACTCGGTTTGTTGACGGGGTCTCCATGCGTCGTTTGGGCCTTGACACAGGGCTGGCCCGTTTACTTGGGAAGATTGGTCTTGGCAGGATGGCCACTCAGCAGCATGATCTTTACCCGGACTAGGTTCGTCAGTTCATGGCGACGGTTCACGTCTTCTACCAGGACGAGGTTCTCCGGGATGCACAGGAGGGCACTTTGATTTTCATGGCTTGTGGAGTGAGGTACAGGTTACAACTCCCTGATCTCTGTGACATCTATGGTTTTCCGCGGGATTGCAGGAGAGTTGCTCTTCCCGCGCAGCATCCCGACATGCAGACATTTTGGGAGCATTTCGGGAATGGTGCCTATTACTCTAAGGAGTCCACTCAGATGGATATACGACACCCGGTCCTGCGCTGTTTGGTTAGGATCTTGAGCAATACTATCTTGTGCAAGATGGAACCAAACAAGATGAGAGTGTCTGAGCTTCTACTTCTGTGTCTGGCTGTTAGACACATTCTTCCTGAGGAGGATTTCGCATGGCCTGAGCTTACAGAGGTCAACCTTGGCGCTGTATTTGCGCATCATTTGGTCTCATTGAAGACCAAACCATTCACAGGCATGAGCACGAAGACAGAGACAGTTGGTAGTCTCCTCACTCCTATCTTCCAGCACCTCGGGATCAGTACTACGAGTTGCTCGATAGTCACTGCACGTCGGTTTATGGATGAGAGCCATCTGAAGAACCTTAAGTGGTTGAAGCCCGAGAGGTGTTGGTTCTTCACTACATCTGCTGGGGATTTTCTGGTGTCACTCCCTAACGACGAGCTGACAGACATTCTCGAGTATCCTTCTCAGCTTCGTTTCGAGCCTCCGCCACACCTGCTGATTCGAGCACCTGCAACTAGACGACGAGCTCTTGCGCCCTCACCTGCTGCTGCTGACATTCCATCTACTTCACGCCAGGGAGGACGAGCCCAGCTATCGCGAGTAGCGACCTCTTCTATTCCTGCTCCATTATTTCCGTCTGATTCGGAACTTCCGATGGAGCCAGCCGCCTTTCAGAAGGTGATGAATGATAGTATGCGGAGCATCTGGGCTGCTATTTCTCCCTGCCACTGCATGACTGAGACGGACGCTGCTCCTTCGTCTCAGCCTGTTGATACTTCTCCTGTGGATGATCATGATGCTGATGGTGATTCCGAGGCGACCGGGGATTAGTCTTCTTCTGTTTTCACCGTTTGAGACCAATGACTTTGAGGTCAAAGCTATCAACATGGTACAAAGCAACAAATTTCATGGCTTGGCGGTGGAGGATCCACTTGATCACTTAGATCACTTTGACCGGATTTGTGGCTTGACAAAGATGAATGGAGTCTCGGAGGATAGCTTTAAGCTAAGGTTGTTCCCATTCTCTCTTGGAAACCAGGCAAGGCAATGGGAAAAGAACCTTCCCCACGGTTCCATCACTTCATGGGACCAATGCAAGACATCATTCCTTGCCAAGTTCTTCTCTCCCTCTAAAACGGCTAAGCTAAGGAATGAGATCTCAAGCTTCACTCAACGTGCAAATGAGAGCTTCAATGAAGCATGGGAACGGTTTAGGGGCTATACATCGCAACGCCCTCATCATGGATTCTCGGATGCTTCCCTCTTGAGCACACTCTACCGCGGAGCATTTCCTAAGATCCGTATGTTGCTTGATACCGCTTATAATGGAAACTTCTTAGGAAAATACGTGAATGAAGCAATGGACTTGGTTGAGAACCTTGATTTGAGTGATGGTACATATGGTGATGAGTATGACCGGTCTACAAGAACCACATGTGACTTCGAGGAGCAACAACGAACCAAAGCCATGATGGCTCTCAATGAGAAGTTTGATATATCATGGTTTTTACCCCTTTTAGACCATGATATAAGTCTGTTTTATAGCGTCTTTCTATTATTCCGTAGTGTTTTAGAGTCCTTTACAGGTTGTAGCACGTTTGGAGCATAATTGGAGATATTGGAGCTTTCTGGAGCAAAGCTGAAGTTCGTGTTGATGAGTACCCAATTTTATGATCAGTATCGATCGATACTGCCTAGTATCGATCAATACCCATCGCAGCAGACACGACCTGCGACTTTGAATGAAGTTTGAAAAGTTGAAGAACTTGCCCAGAAGACTTTAATATTTACAAGAAGACCCAAATTCGTGTTTAGACTATTTAATTAGGTTTTACAACCACTTTGTTGGCTATGCTTTATTTTTGATTGGAATTGTGAGAGAACTTTTGAAGGGAGACAAATCTGAAACTCTGTTCGTCCGAGAGAAGATTTCGAACCCTTTGTTACTCTTTCTTATTTTCTATTGAGTATTTATTCAAACATGTTTATTGCTTCAATTTCCATGTCTGAGTAGATCCACTTTAGGTTCAAGGTTCTCACAAGGGTTTTCTCTGAATGCTAGGTTGATTAGTTATTAGGATTCACCATCTGAATTAGTTCTTCACCATAGGTTGTGTTCAAAGCTAATTCTAGGTTGACGAATCTGGAACTTAGATCTTAGGATAATTGATTAGGCACGACAGTGCGATTAATTACCTGATAGAACCTTAGGTGAGCAAAATAACTATTCGCAAAGAGATTTGGTTTAGTTGTTTTGTGAACAAATCAAACCTGATCTAAAAGCTGATTTAGACTTTAGGATTCGCAAAGAGATTTGGAATTCCTAGGATTTAGATTTAGATAATTCTCGCAACGACAGTTGGTTAATTATAGCTTAGTGATTTGAGTTCAAGAACCTCGCTAAATCTGAATCATGTTAGTTAGTTTACCTGCATTCATTGATTTCCTGAGAAAAACCCTGAACCTATATTTCTCCCATCGAATTTACAACTCGTTTACTGCTTATCGCTTTTACTTTCATCTGAACTGCTTAGCTTGATTCGATACTATACAATCTATTGTGTGATTTCTCTGAGTCTTTGTGTTCGACCCCTACTTTACTGCAGCAACTGCTTTAGTACTTTTTAGGGTATTAATTTGAGCATATCAAATTTGGCGCCGTTGCCAGGGATTCAATTTCGCCATTAGATTTTAGCTGTCGAATTTCGACTAAGCTCGTCGGTATCGATCGATACTACCTAGTATCGGTCGATACTCGTCGTCTTCTTTTGTTGATATCGATCGACACCACCCAGTGTTGATCGATACTCATCGTATTTTTGGTTACTTACATGATTGACTCTTGTTTTCGGGTGTATGCCTAATCGTGAAACCAGAAGGAGCAAAAGCACTCAGCTAGTTGAACTATCATTGGAGCAGCTAGCACGTTTGAAACGTACAAACAGAAATACAAAGCAAACATCAGGGATGAACAACCCAGTGGTATTAAGAGCTGATGAAGCTGGAGTCTTGAGAGACCAAAAGGGTCAAGTGTGCAATGAGAGAGGGCAACGACTTGATGAAGCTGGAAACGTCATTGTCCCTCCTGTTGTTGTTGGTGAGATTATCGCGCCAGCTGGGCGTGCCAACGTTGGGAATGCTGAGGTTGATCGAGGTAGAACGCTTGGTGAGTATAATAGACTTGATCAATTCTACACCAATCGAGCTGCGATTCGCATCCCAACTTTCCAGAGGCATGATTTTGATCTGAAACCTGCCTACTACGCCCTTGTGAGTCAGAATCCTTTCCATGGCCTATCTTATGAGCATCCCAGGGATCATATCGAGAGGTTCGAGGATTTGGTTACTGGTATAAAGTACAATGGAGTACCAATGAGTACCTTTTCTGCAAACTTTTCCCATACTCTCTTAGTGGTGATGCTGCTTATTGGCTGAAGCAGTTAGCTCCTGGTTCACTGACTACATGGGAGGAGACGAAGAATGCATTACTAAACAATTTCTATGATGATGCGAGATTCGAGGAGCTCAGGAACAAGATCTCTCAATTTTCTCAAGGTCCGACAAAGGCACTCAAGGCTGCTTGGATTCGTTTCAAGTCATATCAGAGAGATTATCCGCACCATGGGTTCACCCAGGTTCAGCTTCTGGGTACTTTCTACAGAGGGATCGATTGGAGGTACCATATGGGTTTGGATGCTGCGAGTAATGGGAACTTCAACACCAGGTATCCAAGATGATGCGGTTGTGCTTATTGAGAATTTGGCGTCTAGCAATAGCACCAAAAATGCAGACTTCGGGTGGAAGAAGCAGGCTGGAGGAGTTGATGGATCACAGATTGCTGAAGTTCAGGCCAAGCTGGATTTTCTGATCGGGAAGTCGAAGAAGTCTGTACACTTTGCTGATGGAGTTGAAAATATTGATGAAGATGAAGTGGAGGATGTTAACTACGTCGGTGGTTCTGGTTTTTATGGTCAGCGATTTGGGTACAACAACAACAGAAACTTCAACAACAAAAATCAGCAAGGTGGGTACAAGTTTGAGGGGAATCAATCTGGTTTCGGACCAAAACAAGTTGCTCAGAAACCAACACAGAGCAGCGATTTCACTCGCAATTATGGGAACTCTTCGTATCCACCCATCTCTCCAAAATCCGCAGAGAATAAGATGGAATACTTAATGGAACAACTTCTTCGGGGACAAGAGAAGCTGCAAGGTGATTTCAATGGGAAGTTTGACTCTCTGTACATTGATCTGAATGGGAAAATTGAAGCTATCAATCTGACTTAGAGGAAGCTAGAAATTCAGAATGCTCAGACTGCAGCAGCCGTGCAGAGGCAGGAAGGTTTCCTTCAAGTAAAAACAGAGAATCCAAGGGCTCACATCAACGCCATCACCTTGAGAAGTGGAAAAGAGGTGATTACAGGAGTGAAGAACAACCCAATTGCAGAGAATCTCGTCGATCTTGCTGAAAATGACGATTGGGATTTTTAAGATCCACATGTATCGATCGATACCAGCAAGTATCGATCGATACCAGCAAGTATCGATCAACACCAGTCCAGACACCTGCACGAGAAGACCCAAAATCCTGTGTGTCGATCGATACTCCTCCAGTATCGATCGATGCTGAGATGCAGATCGAGAAGGAGCCCGAGATTGTCAAGGAGAGGGTGTATAAATCCAAGATGCCTTATCATATGCCTCCTAAGATGACAAAGAAGGAATTAGAGGACGCCAGATGCAAGGCTATGCTGGATAAGTTGGTTGTGGAGCTTCTTTTTGTTGATGCTATTAAGACTTCTCCAACTTTCCGGAGGTATGTGAAGAAGATGGTGTATAGCAATGTGAACCTTGAGGAAGGTGTCATTATGATTACAGCTAAGTGCAGTGCGATTCTACTCAATAGAATTCCCAAAAAGCTACCAGACCCAGGGAGCTTTGTTTTAGATTGCACTATCTTCACAGAGAGATTCGAGCATGCTCTCTGTGATATTGGGTCAAGTGTGAACCTTATGCCACACTCAGTTGCCAAGCGAATGGGGATGACGGATTTCCAGTCTACAAGGATTTCGCTGGTTATTGCTGATAACTTAGTGCGACTTCCGTAGGGACTACTCGAGGATGTCCCAATCAAGATTGGGAATTGCTTGATCCCAACAGATTTCATCGTCCTGAAGTACGATACTGAGCCTAAGGATCCTCTTATCCTGGGCAGACCATTCCTTGCAACTGCTGGAGCCTTGATTGACTGGAGGAATGGACAGATAGCTCTCAACATCGGTGACTTGGTGATGTCCTTTAATATGGAAAAGATGATGAAGAGGCCAACCATCGATGGGCAGACATTCTATGTGGACACCTTCAGTGACATAGCTGAGGATTACTTCCTAGGGATTCACCCTGAGGATCCACTAGAGAGAGCGTTGGTCTGTTTGGCCACTTCAGAGGTCCATTCATGTGATGATACTGCTGGATACTCGAAGATGCTCGATTCAGCATAACCAGTATCGATCGATACCCCTCTAGTATCGGTCGATACCCTGCGACCAGAAGGAAAGTTGGTCGACTGTTCTAAGAAAGCTGCTGGGGTTGGAGATTGGAGTGCAGAGAATGCTCCTAAGGTGGAACTAAAGCCACTTCCAGCGAATCTGAGGTATAGTTTTCTTGGTCCTAATTCCACGTACCCTGTAATCGTTAATGCTTCCTTGAACAACACATAGATTGCCTTACTGCTGAGCAAGCTGCGCAAGTATCGCAAAGCTCTTGGCTATTCTCTTGCTGACATTTCAGGTATAGCACCAGACTTGTGCATGCATCGGATTCACCTGGAGGATGAGTCAAAGTCTTCGATTGAGTGTCAGAGGAGGCTGAATCCGAACCTGAAGGAAGTGGTCAGGAAGGAAGTGATGAAGCTGTTGGAAGCAGGGATCATCTATGCCATCTCAGATAGTTCTTGGGTTAGTCCTGTTCACGTTGTGCCAAAGTAAGGAGGTCTAACTGTGGTGAAGAACGAAAAGGATGAGCTGATCCCTACAAGGACAATCACTAGTCACAGAATGTGTATTGACTACAGGAAACTGAACGCGGCTACAAGGAAGGATCACTTACCATTGCCGTTCATTGACCAGATGCTGGAGAGGTTAGCAAGTCACCCATACTACTGGTTTCCTCGATGGGTACTCAGGCTTTTTCCAGATTCCTATACACCCAGAGGAGCAGGGAAAGACGACTTTTACATGTCCCTATGGCACATTCGCCTACAGAAGAATGCCATTTGGATTATGTAACGCTCCAGCGACCTTCCAGCGATGCATGATGTCGATTTTAACAGACATGACTGAGGAGTTTATGGAGGTGTTCATGGATGACTTCTCTGTGTATGGATCGTCATTCAAAGATTGTCTGGATAACTTGTGCAAAGTGCTTCAACGATGCGAGGAGAAACATTTGGTACTTAGCTGGGAGAAGTGCCACTTCATGGTACAAGATGGCATTGTTCTTGGGCACAAGGTTTCTAAGGCAGGGATCGAAGTTGACAAGACAAAGATTCAGGTCATGACAAGCCTGCAACCTCCACGATCTGTATCCGAGATTCGAAGCTTCCTTGGTCATGCTGGGTTTTACATGAGATTCATCAATGATTTCTCTAAGCTTGCACGCCCACTCACGGCCCTGTTATGTAAGGAAGTCAAGTTTTATTTCACATCGGATTGCCTTGCAGCCTTCGAGGAGATTAAGAAGGCATTGGTGAGTGCTCCTATTGTCCAACCACCTGATTGGAGTTTACCTTTTGAGGTTGTGTGCAATGCAAGTGATTTTGCTGTTGGAGCTGTGTTGGGCCAGAGGAAAGACAAGAAACTCCATGCTATTTATTATGCCAGCAGGACGTTGGATGATGCTCAGCGAAATTATAGCACCACTGAGAAAGAGTTACTTGTTGTTGTCTTCTCTTTTGAGAAATTTTGGTCCTACTTGATTGGGAGCAAGGTTATTGTTCACACAGACCATGCTGCTCTCAAATACCTGCTGAAAAACAAGGACCTCAAGCCTCGTCTATGCCGATAGGTTCTTTTGCTCCAAGGGTTCGACATCGAGATCAAGGACAAGAAAGGAGTTGAGAATGGCGTTGCTGACCACCTATCGCGATTAAAGGTCGATGAAGTCGTCCCTATTGATGATTTCTTGCCAGAGGAGGGTATTTACTTCATTGAAGCCCAGCTTCAAGACATTTGTCCCGAAAATCTGCAATTCTCACGAGTGCAGACCTTCAGTATCGATCGATACTCACCTAGTATCGGTCGATACTCACCTAATATCGATCGATACTCACCTAGTATCGGTCGATACTCACTCACCTAATATCGATCGATACTCACCTAGTATCGGTCGATATCCGACGCAATTTGGACCTGTTTTGCCTGCAGAGCACTTCGAATCTTATGATGCCTATCTAGCTGTTATATCTAGTCCTACACGACCATGGTACGCAGACATTGCTAACTACCTTGCTGTAGAGGCTGAGCCAAAACATCCCACAAAGTACGCGAAGAAGAAGTTTATGCACGAGATGAGGAAGTTCTTCTGGGATGAGCCTTACCTATACAAGCCATGCTCATATGATATATACAGAAGATGCGTTGCAGAATCTGAGGTGCCTGCGATTCTTTTTCATTGCCATGGGTCTGAGTATGCAGGACACTTTGCTACTTTCAAGACAGTGTCCAAAGTTCTTCAAGCAGGCTTCTGGTGGCCTAATATGTTCAAGGATGCTCATGCCTTTGTCTCACAGTGTGATGCTTGTCAGAGGAGAGGGAAGATCAGTAAGAGGCATGAGATGCCACAAAATTTCATCTTTGAGGTTGAAGTTTTCGATTGCTGGGACATTGACTTTATGGGTCCATATCCCTCGTCACACAATAACATATACATCCTGGTAGCTGTGGACTATGTGTCCAAGTGGGTGGAAGCGATTGCTAGTCCAAACAACGACTCTGCGGTGGTCCTTAAGCTGTTTAAGACCATCATTTTCCCACGATTTGGAGTGCCTCGTATTGTTATAAGTGATGGTGGCAGCCACTTTATTAAAAAAGTTTTTGAGAAGCTGCTGAAGAAGCATGGTGTCAATCATCGTTTGGTTACTCCATATCACCCTCAAACCAGTGGGCAAGTAGAGGTCTCCAACAGACAGATCAAGGAAATTTTGGAGAAGATAGTGGGTACTTCTAGGAAGGATTGGTCTACGAAGCTGGATGACGCGATGTGGGTTTATAGGACCGCTTTCAAGACACCGCTGGGCACTACACCATTTCACTTGCTGTATGGGAAAGCATGTCACCTTCCAGTGGAGATCGAGCACAAAGTAGTATGGGCAACGAAGTTGCTGAACTTTGACATCAAGCCTGCAGCTGAGAGGAGATTGATTCAGCTGAACGAGTTGGATGAGATTAGGCACCACGCCTACGAGAACTCGAAGCTGTACAAGGAGAGAACTAAGGCCTATCATGATAGGAAGATCATCTCCAGACATTTCGAGCCGAACGACCAGGTACTTCTGTATAACTCTCGTTTGCAATTGTTTCCTGGTAAACTGCATTCTCGTTGGTCAGGTCCTTTCACAATCAAGGAGGTCAGACCACATGGTGCCGTCGTACTGCTTAGTCCTACAGGCGATGAGTTTACTGTCAATGGACAGAGGGTAAAGCACTATTGGGCGAAAGCAGAGATTCCAACAGGGCAGATAATGCCTTTGGATAATGCACCCACAGCCTGAATGGCGTTACAGTCAAGCTCGTGACGTAAAACAAGCGCTTGATGGGAGGCAACCCACTGGTGAGTCTGTCTTTGAGTCTTTTTCTTTTTATTTTTCAGTTTTGGTGTCTGTGTCAGGATGAACAAGAAGCAAAAACTCGGAATCGCCTGAGTGTCGATCGATACCCTTGAGTATCGATCGACACCCTACGCGACTGAAAGGATATGTATCGGTTTAAGCCTGGTATCGTCCGATACCAAGCTGTGTGTCGATCGATACTCAATGTTTCAGCACAGTAACTTCTTGTTTCTCCTAATTCCATTTCATCCATTTGTTTTCTTTCACCAACTATAGGTTAGATAACACTGGGGACAGTGTTGTTTAAGTCTGGGGGAGGTAGTCGCTGACTTTGTTTTTGTTTTTCTTAGAGTCAGTCGTTTTTGAGTCATACGTTGTTTTATTGAGTCAAAACTTTGTCTGAGACTGTGATCTTTTTCTTGAATCTTTTGATCTGACCTTGCTTCTAAGTGACCATTGTTACAGAATCAACTCTAGATCGACTAATGAAAAATCCAAAGGCTGACCGGTTAACCAGAAGACACTCATGTTTCCAGCAAAGTTCCTTAAAGCCTGAGCTAAATTTTTGCACTTCATCGATGTGGTTACTATCCATTGAGCTTGATTCCTCATTCGTATCTGACAAAGGAACCCACGTGTTTAAAATAATGGTATTTCTCTCCCTGTTACGAGTTAATTAATAAATAAGTGCATTAAAAGATGAAATGATTTTCTTCTGAGTAGAGGGTTAGGAAAATTTTCAGCGATCCCATTATTCTACTTTAGAGGGAATGATCACACAAAGGATTGGAAGCGAGGCTAGGATTTTCCTATGATGCCATTATTCACCTACATCCTTTGATACATGGAGAGGGAAGAACCGGGGATTTGGTGGCAAACACCATCAATACTCGCGTCTCATACCTTGATATGTATATGCAAATCTAAAAAAAAAAAGAGAACATAATAGGAAATAAGTCTGGGGGAGAGAAATAATACCAGAAAGTGTGAAAAGGGTGGTTCCTTGTCATGATATTGTATTGGAAAGAATTTAGAAGGTTATTGGTATTATGCACATCGATGAAACTAGCGAGGATGGCTTGATTGAACAATGCTGTGAGATAATGTGTGTAGTATGGGAAGCTGCGAATGTCTGAGGAGAAGTACATGGTGGTTAGATCAAAAAGCTGGTTAGGTGACATATGGGTGCTTGGGAAAAAGGTCATTGTAACGTTTCATGAACATGTGAGTCTCTACGTTTTCAAACCTCTTTCTCTGGTTTAGTCTTCTATTTGCTTGAGGGCAAGCAAATGCTAAGTCTGGGGTAGTTGATATATCATGGTTTTTACACCTTTTAGACCATGATATAAGTCTGTTTTATAAAGTCTTTCTATTATTTCGTAGTGTTTTAGAGTCCTTTACAGGTTGTAGCACGTTTGGAGCATAATTGGAGATATTGGAGCTTTTTGGAGCGAAGCTGAAGTTCGTGTTGATGAGTACCCAATTTTATGATCAGTATCGATCGATACTGCCTAGCATCGATCGATACTGCCTAGCATCGATCGATACCCATCGCAGCAGACACGACCCACAACTTTTAATGAAGTTTGAAGAATTGCAGAACTTACCCAGAAGATTTTAATATTTACAAGAAGACCCCAATTCGTGTTTAGACTATTTAATTAGGTTTTACAACCACTTTGTTGGCTATGCTTTATTTTTGCTTGGAATTGTGAGAGAAATTTTGAAGGGAGACAAGTCTGAAACTCTGTTCGTCCGAGAGAAGATTTCGAACCCTTTGTTACTCTTTCTTATTTTCTATTGAGTATTTATTCAAACATGTTTATTGCTTCAATTTCCATGTCTGAGTAGATCCACTTTAGGTTCAGGGTTCTCATAAGGGTTTTCTCTGAATGCTAGGTTGATTAGTTATTAGGATTCACCATCTGAATTAGTTCTTCACCATAGGTTGTGTTCAAAGCTAATTCTAGGTTGACGAATCTGGAACTTAGATCTTAGGATAATTGATTAGGCACGACAGTGCGATTAATTACCTGATAGAACCTTAGGTGAGCAAAATAACTATTCGCAAAGAGATTTGGTTTAGTTGTTTTGTGAACAAATCAAACCTGATCTAAAAGCTAATTTAGACTTTAGGATTCGCAAAGAGATTTGGAATTCCTAGGATTTAGATTTAGATAATTCTCGCAACGACAGTTGGTTAATTATAGCTTAGTGATTTGAGTTCAAGAACCGCGCTAAATCTGAATCCTGTTAGTTAGTTTACCTGCATTCATTGATTTCCTGAGAAAAACCCTAAACCTATATTTCTCCCATCGAATTTACAACTCGTTTACTGCTTATCGCTTTTACTTTCATCTGAACTGCTTAGCTTGATTCGATATTATACAATCTATTGTGTGATTTCTCTGAGTCCTTGTGTTCGACCCCTACTTTACTGCAGCAACTGCTTTAGTACTTTTTAGGGTATTAATTTGAGCATATCAAAGTTGGATAAGCAATCTTCCATGATGGACAAGTAAGCCACTATGATTGACAAGTTTCTCAGTGCTTCCAAAAAATCGATTCACTTTGTTGGTAATTTTGAGGGAAATCAAAGGTCCCATGAGGAAATGGTGGATTTGAACAACCAAGAGGAAGTGCATTATATTGGGAACAATGATAGCTATCAAAGAGGTTTCAACAACAACTATGGCAACCAAGGTCAAGCCCCCATTAATCACCAACAAAGCTTTGCTTCCAAGAACAACTTTCAAGGGAACCAAGGAGGTTTTAAACAAAGTGCTGTCTCTCAAACTCAAGGCAACAACTCCATGCCTCAAGAACTTGATATGAAGAACATGCTTCAACAAATTCTACAAGGCCAAGCTAGTGGAGCATTGGATATGAGTAAGAAGATGGAAGAAATAAATACCAAAGTAGCTTGCTCATACAATGATCTCCACAAGAAGCTTGAGGCATTGAGTTCAAAAGTTCAACAAATGGAGACCAAGGGAACCAATGGAGGCAAAGTGCAACAAAGGTATTCAAATGGGAAAGAAATACAACCCTCAAAGGAGTATTGCAATGTCATCTCCTCATATGACCCACGTCCCAGTGAAGATCATGAACCAAAGGGTAGTGTTGCTTGCATTGATTCACCAAGCACAACTAGGATCGAGCCTAAGTTTCTCCACAAGCTTGGTAATCCCGGTAAGTTCTCTATAGCTTGCTCTCTTGGTGATTTAGACGTTGAGGATGCTTTGTGTGACTCCGGTTCAAGTGTGAATGTCATGTCCATGAGATTTTCAAGAATCTAGGGATAAGAAACCTCACCTATCACCCATCACATATCACCTTTGGAGACTCTTCTTCATGGAAACCACTTGGTCTTCTTGAAAATTATCCGCTTAAGGTTGGTGATTGCATAATCCCAACAGACTTCGTTGTCATGGAGATGAAGAAGACCAACAAGATCCCACTTATCCTTGGAACCCCATTCCTACTTACCACCGGCGCTAGAATGGATTTCAAAGATCAAAGGGTAGTTCTCTTGAATGTGGATGATAAGGTATATTACCCAATGAGGACTTCTTCCAACAAGCTTTGAGGCACAATTACCATAAAAGATGATGAGTTTCGTGAAGAAGAAGCGAGGTATGTGGGTAGATGTGAGATAGTTGAAGAAACTCCACCCCCAAAGGTCTATGAAGAGGAAGAGAAGTCTCTTGAGATAAAAGATTTGGGTTATAGTAATGGTGAGGAAGCTTTGAAAATTGATAGAGCTAGCTTGGAATCTCCTCCTCCCACCAAAATGAAGGACGTGAGTGAGACTAAAAGGAAGCAAGAGAAGGGTGAAGGCACTAAAGCCAAAATGAAGAAACAAGACACTCATCCCCCTTTTTCCTTTGCTAAGAATGAACCAAGCAAGCTTGATGGGTATAGGTCTGAGCCAAGTCAACCTTCTATGATGACTCTCACTCTATGGAAGCACAAGGATGGAGTGATTGAGTACAAGATCAAATGCAAAGGCCGATCCAAGCCCTTTGCCTCGGTCAAAGCAATCCTCACTCCCGAGCTCAAAGAAAAAGGGCAAGCCGGTCTTGAGGAAATCATGAGCAAGGTGCTCAAGCTCGATCTCAAGGATCCACCATGGAGTGCTCACACTCCTCTCTCACCCGCCTAAAAAGGTAATTAAAGTCAAACTTAGTGACTTTAAACAAAGTGCTCTTGGGAGACACCCCCAATCTTATCATTGTACATACTTTCTTTTTATGTTTCTCTATGTTTTCTTGTCCTTTTGATGGGTTTGCTTAGTGTGAGTAGGTTCTTGTTGGTCTAATGGTCATGAACTTAAGGACAAAGGTGTGAAGGATTGAGGTGATCACTCTCGTTCCCTCCATTCATTTCCAAGGTAATACTCCAAACTTTGTAGATAGCATTTAGAATCATATCTTCTTTCTATCTTTCATGCATTGTTTAGCTCTCTCTTAAGCTTCTATTACACAAGGGACTGTGTAATTTAAGTTTTGGGGAGGGTTTGTGTGTTATCTAACTTTGTTTTTGGTGATCTTATTTTGCCTTTTGCATCTTGAGTCTCATGCATATCATGCATTTTCAATAATTTTGATTTTTTTTGAATAATGTGCATTCCATATAGGATTGAGTCTAGATGCATATAATTTTAGGTAGCTTTGCATGAGCATTAGGAGCAATGATAGAATTATCCTTGTAAGTATCATTTTTAGAGCTTGATTCAATGTCCTCATTGCTTGTTGTTTGATGCTTTTGATCTCGTGTTGAAATCAAGGATGAACCATATTTTGATCTTACGTTCCATTACTAGGGTCTTAGCTAAAGCAAGTTTTGATTTGATTTGATTCCAATCCTACCTAAGTGAAAACCATAATTTTGACATTGAAATTATCATGTTTGTGCATTGCATAGTGAATTCATGGTTACCATATACATACTTGGACTCTCTTATCCTTTTCACCACTCTTTGCTAGTCCAAGTAGCCGATTCCCATCATTGGAACGGTTTACCATACCTTTAACCTACCCTCCTTTCAAGCCAAATTCTTTAGTGTGCGTATGTGAGGCCTATTTTTCGAGTAAGCTTGGCAAAAAATGTTGAGTTTAGGGCGACAAGGATAGGTTTTCATGTAGATCTAGCCGAACATCAAAGGCTATACTAGGCTAGGCTTGTGGGAAAGGGAAGTTTTGGGCTTGATTGTGAACGAAATGATGTGACTAATGGGATGGTGGATAAGAAGGAAGTGAGTTCAAGATAAGGAAGTGAAGGTGAAAGGGGAATGCAATATTGTGATGTGGTTAGTGCAAGTTATCAAGAATACCTCTTAGTAATAGTTATAGCCTCATAGAAACAAAGAAAAAGCCAAAAAATGGCTAAAGCATCATTTGGTAAATGATGAGGCAAGGCAAAGAAAAATAAAGAAAGAAGAGCTAAAGAAACAACAAAAAGAAGCACGAGACCACAAGATTCAATGAAGAAGAAGAAATTCCCCAAGTGAGAAAGGATGAAGTGGAAGAAGGAGTTCAAGTATGGGGCATGAAGGCAAAATGGCCAAGTGAGAAAAGGGTAGCTTAGGATGAGGACTTCATGGGTAGATATGCTAGGGTTGAAGACGATTTGGGCATTGGGTAGATGTAAGTCTATCCTTGTATGCATAAATTGCCTTTTACTCTTAGCATTTTGCTAAAGCTTTCTCATTCATTGAGAGATCCCTTGCATTGATGAAACCCCATACATTTGAGATCATCTTAGTCTCAAGACCTTTATCCTAACCAAATGAATTCACTTGCCTTGCATGAGCATGATTCACTCGAAACAAATAATGAATGTTAAAGGTGTAGATGATATTGATGCTTGTGTAGGTTAAGGCTTGAATTTTATTTGTATAGGGAAGGTTATGGCAAGCTCTTTTTGAGTAGACTTGTTTGATCGCATCTTAGAGCTAGTAACTTGGACATTGAGTTGAATTCTTTTCATGGTATTTTTGGATTTGAACCACCATTGTTAGTTTTCTCCCTTTCTTTATCCTTGTTTGCTTGAGGATAAGCAAAGGTTTAAGTTTGGGAGAATTGATATACTCATATATTGCATGTTTTAGCATGCATTTCATTTAGAGTTTTGTGTAATTTACATGCATAATCATGGTTTTGTCTTGTATTTAGGTCTCATTTAGAGATTAGGACATATTGAATTAGGTATAGTGAGTTCTTGCATGTTTTGGAGTACTTTCTAGGTGATTGAAGGCAATTTGAGCATATTTGGAGAGTTGGACCAAAGTAGAGTGCAAGGTCCATCCGATACATCGGAAAGATGTGGCTGGAATGAGGCCCTCCGTTATGAATCAGCTTGGATAACCTTCATGAAAGCTGTATAGGAGTGAGTTAGCTAGCCAATGGAAGTTTAATCGGGTTATTTGGACATATGGATAGGGAGATAAGACGGATTTACTGAAGGTATGTCCGTCTGTCCGAGAGAATATGACACCGTCTAAATACCCTGAACAATGAAGGCCTTCCGATATGAATCAACTCAAACGGTCTTTATAACAGTTGTAGAGGGAGGAGTTAGATGTCTACAGGAGTTGTATTCAGGTCATTCAGATGTCAGGTTCAGGAGTTATGGCAAAATTACTAAAGACATATCCGCCTGCCGAAACAGTTTCTCTCAATACCGACTTGTTGTACCAAGGAGTGACATCGTTATTCACCAAAGCAGCAATACCGACGTCACAAGTCGGTACAACAAGTCGGTATTGAAACAGGGGGGAAATCCCCTTAGTACCGACATATTGCACCGAGGAGTGACGTCGGTATTGACCCTCAGGACTATTTCTCACCCAAACCAGCCGAGCTCACCCAAGGTGTCTGAAAAATCTTACCGAAAGAGGGGTCTATACTCCGAATTAGCCTCGGTGGTATTCACGAAGGTTGCATCCAAAGGAGTTAGCTGACTACAGGAGGTGGTTCCAGGTTATTAAGATATGTTGTTCGTTAGATACGGCCGTTTTACGGATCGTATGTCCGTCTGGCCAAAGCCACAAGACATGCCTGAACGAACTGGCTGGACAAAGGATCTCCAATCCGAATTAGCCTCGGTGTTCTTCACAAAAGTTGTAGCCCAGTGTGTTAGCTGTCCACAGGAGGTGGTTAGAGGCCATTCCGACATGTATTCCAGGAGATATCGTTATTTTACCGAATGTTCTACAACACCACCATCCACATAAACCCAGGTCCAATACCGATGTTCAATACCGAGCTGTGACCTCGGTATTGAGCTACTCAAGACCAGATTTGACCCATTTTGAACCGGTTCGGTAGCCGGTTTTCTCGGATCGATCCGGTTCGCCCCCTTTCACTATTTTAGGCCAAAAACCATATTTTCATTGTTTATCTCTTTTCTTATCCCTTTCCTTAGGCAAAAAACCTTGTTTTTGTGATTTATAAGAGGGATCATACACTTTTTATGCAATTTAAGTTTGTCTTTCATTGATTTCTTCCTTCCATCTATCTTCTTTCTTGATTATTCATCACTCATCCATGGATTCAACCCTCATCCACATCTATTTTGAGTTGTTCCTATATGGGTCTTGAGTAGTTATTTAGGATTTAGAGATGGGGTAGATTAGGGTGATTCAAGGCTTGATCCATGGTGTTTAGGGATAGTTAATCTTATATTCCTTCTTGAATAGTGATCCTAATGCTAGATCTAGCTTGAGAAAGTGAGTTTAGATCATAAGGCATTTTATGCACACCAAGTGTTTGATGAAATGCCTTGATGAACTATTCAAGAGATTTATGCTCCTAGTCTATGAGAATAGTTGTCTAGGGTATACTTTTGGTTGATCTTGTTTATACATTCTTAATACTTGCTAATCAATGATTCACAAATGAGAATTTGTTAATGAATTAGTGATTAGCATAGTAATTAGTTGCTTGAGAAAGAATTAGTCAAGATTAAGGATCTTATGCCTAAGAATTAGCTTGTTTGAGTGTTTGAACACCATGGATTAAACTTGGATTTTCTTATATCGATAACCTCATCTTTGAATCCGCTTTTGTTTATCGCATTACAACTTGTTTAGTTTGCTTTTACTTGCTTCAATTTAGTTACTTAATTACAAACCCCTTTGATTAGCTTAATTCATTTAGTTGTATGCATTCCTAGTGATTGAAACTTGTACCCGTGGATTCGATATCTCTTATGCTACTTAGGCATTTTGAGTAATTGATACACGACAAAATCCTTGTATCAACCAACCATCGAATTTTGACGAGCTATAACCGACATTGAGGTCCCGTCGGAAATTGTCATTTCCGACGGAATTCCGATAGGAATATCCGTCAGTTTTAGCCTTATGTCTTGTAGTGAATCGGGAAAAAGTAAGAACTAAGAAATTAAAAACCGGAGAATTTGGAGCTAATGATCTCTTAGGTCTCGTGGATGAATTGTAGGATATCTCTTCGAATGAGGAGGGCTCCCCTATTTATAAGGTCTCATGTCGGCCTAACCTTGATGATTTCATTTTTCTTCTCGGATTTGATAATGGCAGCTTTCTGTTTTTTTCTCGGCAGTAATTTTTTTTCTCCCTTGGAGACGACATGGATAATTTCCATTTTCCTCGGGTATTTATTCTTATCTTTGGATATTTTCTTTCTATTTCAGAAGTTGGTGCCGACATTGTTTAATCGGGCTTAACGGGACCAGATGGCGATAAATGGGTCGACATGGGTTGAATTTTTGATGGTTATTAACTGTCCTAGACCAGAGTCAATTGGACCGATCTCAGTTCAAACCGGATTAAATCGACGGTGCGCAGCTTACCACCAACATCAACCGACTGAGGAAGTATCAATTGATTTTTTTCACTGTCCTCCAATCATGAACCCTACTACTGTATTTACGAAATATTGATTGGAATATATGGTGCTTAGACACATGTAATGAAGATAAATAAAACCTGTTAACGTAAGTGCGCATCCAAGTTCTATCTAGTCTTAGAGTTTTCAAACTCTTTGAAACTGTGCTCACAAATAAAATTGTATACATCTAGGATCTAGCTACAACAACCAATTATTGTTCCTCATTTAATTTGTCTTAACTTTCAACTGTCAGTTCACAAAGTAGTGGATAAATAGACAGATATGGGCAATTTTATAGATTATTGACATCTAAACGGCAGAATCCGAGGAAACCAACAGCTCAAGGCGTCTAGTTTTCAATAAGCCTTTGCGACAATTTAGTTTAATTTTTGGTTCTTTAGAACAAACCCGTCGATTCACTTTATCTTTCATGGGCAAATTCACAAACTTTAAAGCTAAAAAATCTGATTTATTTAGAATTGAGTTATTGCTGATGTGTCGGTTTTTCATAACACAAAAAAGCTGATGTGTTACACTCTTGTGAGATTTATTCACTTTTTATAATAGATATATCTTCTATCTTCTCTGTTTCACAATAACTGATGTTTTAGAATTTTTTTTGTTTCAAATTGAGTGATGTTCTCATTATTCTATACAAAATTAATTAAATGATTGTTTAGGAAATTTTTTTATTTTCAAATTAACTTGAGAATTTTCATTTCATCCAGAGGCTTTTAAAGGTATCGCTAGCTGCATTATGCCGCAAAGGATCAGGAGGATTCGTTCATGCTCACATTTTCCTTATGTGGACCTGATTGCATTCAAATACCATAAATTCCATCGATTCTTTCCACAGTTGAAGACACCTGACTTGGAGACTTTTCACATGGACTAGAAACTCCAAAGAAATCATGGTTTATGCAAAGCTTTCAAGATACAAAGAACCACACGTTTTCCTTTTTGGTTGTGTCAAGATCAACTCAAATGGCTAACGCCCCCAAGATCACTCTCAGGGTCGGCTCTACCCCATGGTAAGGTGGGCAATTTCCAAGGGTCCCGAAATTTTGTTTTGTAAATAGGGGCAATTTTTTGTTTTTGGCCCAAATTTTTTTTTTTTACATATAATGGCCCCAAAAAAAAAATCCCCTAATATTTTTTTTTTGCCATAGGTCTTCCATTTCTTTGAGCCGGCCCTGATCACTCTCTTATGATTTATTTGTTTCTTGTAAGCAGTTTAGACCATTTAGCTGTTATTGTGCCAATATAAAGCTTATCATCCACATTGTAATAATCACACATTATCAATTAAACAAAGTTTTCACTTTTAAAGCTGGTGCTTTGTTTCTCTTGTTTCTTTAAGCATTATGTGGTGTCCCTTGCTTAGAAAACAGCCGAATCTCTGTCTCTTGTGTGGATTTTCTGAAAATTAGATTCGTAAACTCATGGGAAAACGATCTATTTCTCTCTGAGAAATTTCATATAATAACAGATCCCCACAGAGTTTGAGCATAATTCTATTTCCCCATCATTTGAAAGTTCGAATCCTATTTCCCCACGAAATTAAAGTTTGAAACTTATTTCCCCACGAAATCAAAGTTCGAAACATATGTCCCCACGGACCACGATTTGACTCGGTTTACTATATACAATTAAATGTAAACCAAAAGAAAGCCAAAATTAACCCAATTAAGATCCAATTCAACCCAAAAACCCGATTACAACCCGAATCAACCCCTAAACCCGATTATAATCCCCACCCAAAACCAAAAATTTCTTGATCCAAATTTTTTTTTTTATATCTCTCACGACAATTCAATCGCGACCCAGATTCCTCCGGCGACGGCCGACGGGATAAGCGAGTTTAAGCGCTGAAAGTCTGAAACTATGCCGAACAGCTTCAAAATCTCATCATCATCATCATCCTAACAAAAATTTCGAATCTTTTCGTGGGGAAATATGATTCGAACTTTCAAATGATGAGGAAATAGAACTAGGCTCAAACTATGTGGTGATCTATTATTATATGAAACTTTTCAGGGGGAAATAGATCGTTTACCCTAAACTCATCACAAGGGTTTACATACTTTTGAATGGCGTTATTCGTTTCATCATTCTATATATCATTCGTTGCTTAAGTCTTTGCATATCCGAGTTGTTTGAAATCTTGTGAGATCTCTTTAAAGCTTACCTAATCGACATGCTTTTTGGCAAAAGTTTCCTCTTAATCTATCACGGTTAAGAATCTAAGTAGAAACTCAGAATTTTAAGTGGCCTAATCACTCCGACACTTTGTGTGAGAGAGAAGACTATGAAGATGCAACTGACCGATGCATCTCGTGTACCAGTGGCGAGGTAGCTCACGAAGTAACTCAAAGAAGCGTGAGACGGCTTAACTGTGACGTGGAGCTTACTGGATCAAGAAGCTGAGCTGAACAAGTTAAGATCAGAGTCGCGAAGCATGAGCTGAGCTGGAACGAAGATCCTATTGAAGATATTGGAGCATGGAAGATTTCCTTGTTCTTAGGAGAAGAATAAGGAAATAGAGAATATCCTTGAAGATTTGGTGTGATCCTCAAGGGTAGTATCAGCTAGGGTTAGCCGCAAGTCCTACCGTGTATAAGTAGGCGTGGTAAGGCATCATATGTGCCTTAACACAACTGGGGAATTCTTAGCATAGGGCGAGTGATTATCTTGTAAGAAACTAGGTAATTTACCCGCCCCTTGCGCGGGCCGAGGGGTTTAAAAAACGTAAAACAAAACTTTATGTTATAAACCGAAGAGAATGGTAACAACCACTTGAGACATACATCATCAAAATAAAGCGAACCCAAAAAGTAAACACCATCCAAAATTAAATACCCAAAATGCAATACTAAATAAGTGTATGAAACCCACAAACTAATTGAACTAAGACAAACGCGAGTTATTCGTCTCCACATAATCGTTATTCGTCTTCTTCTTTTTTCCTCTTCTTTATTTTTGGTTTTTCTTCTGTATCGTCTTTTCATTATTCTTCTTCATCGTCTTCCACATTTATCTCTCATCGCCCTCATTATCTATGTCTTTTCTTACTTCTTATTCTTCCGGTTTTTTTTTTGTCACGTCTTCTTTTTCATCCTCATCGTCTTCGACTTCTGCTTCTTCCTCTTATACATCTTTCGATTTTCTTTCATATTCTTTTAAATAAGTGTATCAAACCCACAAACTAACTGAACTAAGACAAACGTGAGTTCTTCATCTTTTTTTTTCCTCTTCTTTATCTTTTAGTTTTTTTTCTTTATCGTCTTTTCCTTATTCTTTTTCATCGTTTTTCACCTTTATCTCTCCTTCTATCACGTCTTCTTTCTCTCTAGCTTCCTATTTTCTGGTTTTTCTTCGTCTTTTTCCTCATTTTCACATTCTTTTGTTTTGTCTTATTCCTCCTCTTCTCCAAATTCTTCATCTTCTCCTTCTTTAAGGTCTTCATCCAATTTTTTCTCTTCCCTATCTTTCCCTCTTCCACTTCATCTTCTATCTTATGGTTTTTTCTCCTTCTTCTCCGACTTCTTATTCCTCTTCTTCTATTGTGTCTTCTTTTTCTTCCTCTTCTTTATCTTTTGGTTTTTTTTTCTTCCTCGTATTTTCCTACTTCTTTTTTGTCTTCTTCGACTTCTTCTTCATCATCTTTGTATTCTCTCAGTCCTTCTTCTTCTTCTTTTCTCGGGTTTTGAAAGCCTTTTTCATCCTCTGCTTCTTAGTTTTCCTTCGTCATCTTTATCTTCTCCAAACTATTATTCTTCGTCTCTTTCTCATCTTCACCTTCTTCTACTTCGTCTTCTTCATCTTCATCTTCAGGTTAAAAAAAATTCGTTGTGGTTTAACTCTGATTTTGTTTCGGTTTGAATTTGGTTTTCTTATTCTTCTTCTTCTTTCTCTTATTTATCTTTCGATTTTCTTATTCCTCATCTTTTCTTTCCTCTTCTTCATCGTCTTCGACTTCTATTTCTTCTTCCTCTTCTGATTTGTCTTCTTCCTCGTCCTCTTCCACTTTGTTCTATTCTTCTTCCCATTCTTTATCTTTCGATTTTTTTTTCTTCGTATTTTCCTTATTCTTTTTCATCGTATTCGATTTCTCCTTCCCCGGCTTTTTCTTATTTGTGTTCTTCTTCCTTGTCCCATTTCAATGCATTTGTCTTCTTTTTCTTCATATTTTCCTTATTCCTCTTCTCCAGCGAAGTTGTTTTTCTCTTCTTCCTCTTATTCATCTTTTATATTTTCTTTTTCGTCGTCTTTTTCTTCTTCTTCTTCATCATCTTCGACTTCTACTTCTTCTTCTTTGACTGATTCTTCCTCTTATATATCTTTCGATCTTCTTATTCCTCATCCTTTTATTCATCATCGTCTTCGTCTCCTCCCACTTTTTTTTTTGATTTTTCTTCATTTCCTTCTTCTTCTTCCCTCTTATTCTTCATCATCTTTGTCTTTTCAGAATTCTTATTATTCCGGTTCTTATTTCTCTCGTCTTTACCAAGCTAAAAGGCAAGCAAAGAAAATTGTCACCTATTTGTTTGTTGCTTTATATGGTGTTTGTTTGCTGTCAATATTAACGTTCGTGTTCTGGAGGTTTTCTTTAGATTTGAATTGTTTTGGGTTTCAAAATTGTCATCGTGGTTTCAGATTCTGATCACGACCATGTTCTCCTTCTTTCTTATCTTGAATTTTTGTAGTTTGGTTTTGTCGTAGGTCATTTGACCATCTCTAACACCTATAATCCATCAGAGATTTTGTTCAATCCACGATGTTTTGTAGTCGAAAAATTTAGTACATCGTAAGTGTTACTATTGCCCTTTGCCTTCTTAAATATTTATTTTGATATGAATGGCTGTTTTGATTCTATGAATAGATGTTTCTTAATCTAATGATTGACTATTGTATCTGTACCAATATGCTTAATTTTGTATAGTTTGTACTTTTTGTTGATCTTATAGCTACTTAATACTTGTTCAAATTCAAATGCAATGCTATTCTTAAAATATGTTTTTTCCTCATTTTTTCCTTCTTCTTCTTCAACATCTTCATCTTCTTCATCCTCTTTTTGATCATCTTCTTCTTCTCCGACTTGTTTTTCTTCGTCTCCATCTTCTCCGATATTTTTTCTTTTTTTCTTCCTCTTCTTCTTTCTTATCCTTTTCATCATCTTCGTCTTCTCGACATCCTATTATTCATGTTTTTCTTCGTCTTTTACTTCTTCTACTTTATACTTTTCTTCTTTTTCTTCTTCTTCTTCTTCCTTTTCTTTATCTTTCGGTTATTCTTCTTCCTCGTAATTTCATTATTTTTTCATCGTCTTGGGCTTCTTCTTCTTTTTCATAATCTTTGTCTTCTTCGGCTTCTCCTTCTTATTTTTCTTCCGGTTGTTATTCGTCTTCTTCTTCATCTTCTTCGACTTCTCCTAATTCATCACATTTGTTTTCTTTGTCTTCTCTGGTTCCTTATTCTTCTAGTTTTTTTAGCCTCCTTCCGCATCTTCACCTTCTCAGACTTTTTCATCTTCATCTTTCGGTCTCCTTCCTCATCTTTAATGCATGGGTCCTTGTATTTTCTGAATTCTTCTTCATCAACTTTGTCTTCTTCTTCCCCCTCTTCCTTTTTTCATCTTCCTCGTCTTTTCCTTCTTACTTTTCATCGTCTTCGACTTCTACTTCTTCTTCTTTATCATCTTTGTCTTCTCCGACATCTTCTTCTTCTTTTGGTTTTTTTCGTCTTATTTTTCCTATTCTGCTTCGTCTTCATCTACTTCCTCTTCTTTATCTTTTGATATATCTTCTTCCTCGTCTTTTCCTTCTTTTCACCATTTTCGTATTCTCCGACTTCGTCTTCTTTTGTTTTTTCTAATTTTTACTCCTCATCTTCTTCCTCTTCTCCTCATATTCTTTGTCTTATTTGAATTCTTATTCTTCTGATTTTTCTTCGTCGTTATCCTCATCTTCACCTTCTTCTACTTCGTCTACATCATCTTCCGATTTTCTTCTTTTTACTTTGTCTTTTCTTTCAGTTTTTTTTCTTATTATCCTTCTTCATTATTTTGTGTTCTACATCATTTTTCAATTTCTTTCGGGTTTTATATGGCTTGTGTCTTCGTCTCCTTCGACTTCTTCTTCTTCTTACTCTTCTTCTTCTTACTCTTCTTCTTCTTTTTCGGTTTCTATTCTTCTTATTTTTGAATAAGAATTTTAATTGATAATTGCATGGATTTGTAGATAATCAATTTCATTAAAGGTAATATAATAATTCTTGTGAAATTAGGAAAGAGAGCGTGAGATTTTTGGGTTAACATGTTTTATTTTTGGTTTCTATCCAACTTTTGATTTATGTTTTTTTAATGTTTTTAAATAATATAATTTTTCGTCGTCCCTAATTCTATTCTTTACACTTTTCTAAAAAATTTGTTTTTCACTATTAGAATTTTAATTCTTTCATCATTATGATTTTGACATTTTTATAATTGTTATTTGAACGATTTACTTTTCCATTGTTATTTTGATTCTTATCGTGATATCTTTAAAAATATATTATTTGACATTTTTTTTGCTGTTATCATGTATCTAATTAAAATTATGAGAGCGTTGTATCTTTTGGAAAAAAAAACAACTAACACCAGCTTAGATTAATAGTTCAAATTGACTAAAACACTATAACTCAACCGATTGAATTGACAAAAAAGTGAATAAAACTGGTTTAACTTAATTGATCAAATCAAAGAAATTGTTAACGGCAATGAATTGTAGTAAACTAAATCATTAATATATGGTGTTTCCGTGATTTATAAACTAAATCACACGACAACATAAGATTGACGTCTATCCGCTAACACACTGGATCTCTAGGGGTCTAATTTATGATGACTGTATTTATTATTAGTCTTGTTATATATGTTCAACGCTTGAGATTTTGGATCAAAATATTAATCCTTTATGAGTTCAAACATAACTTAAGTATGTGAAAACAATTTTTTAATATAGGGTGTTATATTACGTCTATTATATGGAGCCTGTCATCCTTTCACAATACGACTATTATACAAAAAAAATCTTTACTTCTTATCCAAAAATCCGATAAAGTTATATTACATCAATCATAACAACTTTAAGCTTCTCTACCTCATCTTCCGAGGAAGTTCGAGAAGTATCCCTACGGACAGTATCATTTGAACTATTCTTGACTTCATGACCTTTTCACCAAGCTATCGCTTTCTTTTACTACTCTGTAGAGCATACAGAGAAATCAGAGACTCCAAATAAAAACTCTAATTAAAAAGAATAAAGACTTGCTTTGTGGGATGCAAACACTCTAATGTCGCATGCCATGTGAGAGAGAGAGAGAGAGCTAACGTGCAACATTGCTTTTGAATTTGAATTCTGTAGAAGAAGAGAAACATTGCAAGTCTTAATTGCATCAACATAATCAACAAAGTCATTCGAAGTCTCTCCCACCAAACCAGATTTTGTAGATCCCTGCTAAAAGCTAAGAAATATTATAAGAACACAAACATCTAAAAAAACGCAAAGATCACTTCAACTTTTTGAAAATTTTTATTTTCCTCACCGTAGTTTTCACAATTAGAATATAGATTGTCTTATTAACTTCCCTTGTCTTCGCATACTGAAGAACTTCACCATCTCGTACAGGGTAAATTCCCACCGGCAATTTCTGTCGAGCACCATAGCCTTCTCTAGCTTTCCCATCGATTTCCAACATCTTCGGGATTAACAGAGATCGTTAATCCCTCTGCCTTTAACTGAGTCACCGGACACACACAAAAAAAAAAAAAAAAATCAATGACACAAGAAAATCTAAGAACCAAATTCCAAATTAAACCCGAGTCTTGAGATCTTATTAATTGGTACGATTGTAGTTCATCAAGTGATACCTTTCTATCACAATCATACTGTCCTTGTGATATGGTTGTGCAAGTATATCAAACCAAACAACAACATGTCTAATCTAATCGAATATCATGATTAAAAATTACATGAAACATTAACAAAGCAGACAAAATACTTACATTCTCTGTATCGTCAAGAATAAAAACAGAACTTTCTTGTCCAAGCACCACATCAGAGCTTTTTTGTCTAAGCTATTTTAATATTTTAAAATATATCACGTTGAAGTGAACGTGTATGGCTTTTCAAGTGTTTTCGCATGGATATGTGTGTAAAAATACCTATGATTGGCAACTTAAACATCACACTCGGCTTGTTCGCTGGGGAAGGATTCAGGCGAAGAATCTGAGACAGATTCAAACTCAGGTTCAAGGTAGGTGGCAAGATCTGTTGGAACTCGGTTTTGCCGAAGTGGCATTGACCACTTTTTCGGTGGATGTTTTGGCAGAGACGTCTGTCGGAATGACCGGATTTCGGGCACGATAAAATCTCTGCCGTGAGCACTATAACATAGTGTATTCACTTGTCAAAATCTGAGTTGATTTGAATAAGAAATGGAGATCCAAAGTGGATGACTTTGAAAGCTTGAAATGCTTCAAAATTTGGCTAAGTGTAAAAACTAGCAAATATCCCACATTGGAAACTTGAGGTGAAATCCTCTTGTATATATATATTGGAGAAGTCCCAACAAGGTTCAAAACCTTAGGACCACTTTGTGGGGAGAATAGCAAACTCACACTAAACCATATGCACGCGCGCGCGGCGAGTCGAGTCGAGCTCGGACTCGGGTTTGAGTGTTGCTTCGGGTAGATGGGTCTTGACCCAATAACCCATTTTTTACATCAAATTATTATTTGTGTAATTGATCACTACATTAATTATATATTTGGTCAAAATATAATAATGAATAATTATCATCATTATTTGAGAATTGATGTGGTCAATTCTATAACTCCTCCTTCTCCTTTATTACCACAAATCAATTTGGCAATTAATTGTGCATTACTCCTAGAAAATGGAGACCCCAAAATTCTTGTGACTCCTCTCTTATTTTATATATATATGAACAATCTCTCATATGAAGAAAAATGAATCATCACTTTCTTTTTCTTCTCTTGTCTTATGGTTTTTCTCCATGAGAGTACAACACAGAAAAAATGGTTCGAAAGCTTATGATTTTGGGTAATGCGAATCATAAGAAAAATGCAGTTGTATCATGGGATTCAGAACGCTATACAACCGTCACACTACGGGGCGTTTTAAGAATTAAGGAAAGAGTGTCTCGCCTCTGCAAATCCGTTCTTCCCCAAATTCTTGTATCGGTATCATTTTAATATTATGATCATCGATTTATTTATGTATTTTACTTTACAAATTTATCAGTTTGCCATATTGTAGAATATACGTTCATACAATCTTAATTCTGAAAATTTTCGTTTTTGTATTACATAACGAAAACTGATTTTTTTGTGAAGTGTTTTTGTTATAAAAAC
Source organism: Eutrema japonicum (assembly GCA_030161315.1). Lineage (NCBI taxonomy): Eukaryota > Viridiplantae > Streptophyta > Magnoliopsida > Brassicales > Brassicaceae > Eutrema > Eutrema japonicum. The sequence continues at coordinate 39,574,201 of BSQW01000008.1, read as the reverse complement.
AGGAATATGGATCTTCAATCTGTCTACGATCAATTTTTTTTTTGATCCGTTTCAGGTTATTTTGGTTCTGAAATTTGATGTTTATTCAACACAAATTCAGAAAGTATCTCCCAATTTATTTATAATTTTTCCAGCTTTGTTAATAACTGGAAATTTATTTTTAAAGATCTTAGACAATTTATTCGAATTATATAAATTGTTTAAATGTGTGATTGCACTTAATCTGATTATATTCTGAATTTTTGGAATTTATTAATTCTAATTTTTTTTTAATTTAATCATTGCAACTCATTTTTGGGCTACACCATGTGTATGCATAAGAGGAGATACTAAAACCACCCACACGCGTGCGCCACCGCCGCCGGGTCGGTCTCGGGTAAATGTGGGCTCAGGCCCAACCCCATTAAAGGCTATTCAAGTCTGAAAAATGATTTCCGCGAAGGCCATTGGCGAGTTTCGCGAAACGTTTTTTCAAAACAGATCGAAACGATCTAAAACAATTTCCGCGAAGGCCATTGGCGAGTTTCGCGAAACATTTTTTTTCAAAACAGATCGAAACGATTTACGCGAATGCCATTGGCAAGTTTCGCGAAATGTTTTCAAACAGATCAAAAAGATCTCAAACGATTTACGGGAACGTTTTATAGCTACTTCCCTAAACGTTTAAAAGTGATTTTCGGAACGCTTTCTAGCGATATCCGGTTAAACCGATTCCTTATTTCCTGGTTTGGTTTTCAAATTCGTTGGCTAAATCACCAACTTTAATTGCAAGCAATTATTGCATAAGTTTCTTTTTGACTAGGTGATTTAATTTAATTAATTAAAATCATCAATGCAATTAGTCTTTGCATTCAATTGAATTAAATTGGATTTCTGAATTTAATTAATTCTGATAATTTAGATTTAATTAATTGTTAATAAATTATTCTTTATGTTTAATTTATTTACTTTCTGTTGAACTTCTAATAATTTGTTGTCTATATTGGTCTATGTTTGTTTGCATGCGAATCTAAATATATGACCAAAATGAGAACGTTAACAAAAAACGTTTGAGATGGCAACATGTATGATGAGTCGACAACTCACATTGGGAATGGTCTGCCACCTATGGCCTTGTGTGCTATACGGACTAGAATTCTGATGTTTATCTGAATGTTCAGATCATATTTACACCGATAGCGGTGGAGGTGTTATGGTTACAAGTCTCGTGAGTCGACGCACCAAATTCAGTTTGGTAGTGGTCTACCACATGTGACTGTGCCAAATTCTGATTTTTATCAGATTATCACGTTAGTGCCTAGTGTGGTAAACGGAGGACTAATGCTAGACTAGTTCGATGTAACTTGATTCATAATATGGTAGCGGAAGATGTTTATCTCTCTGACCATGCTAAAACTAGAGAAGTAACTCAAGGAGGATAGCTTATGCTTTCTCTTGAGAATACTAATGTAATAACTCTAGCCAGCGTTGAATCTTGTACAATAAGAACGTTTTGTGCAAAAAGTTGATCAAATCCGCCTGATCACACAACTGTATAAGTCTACAGTGTGTGGATACTTCTAAGGAATTTCTTGATTTTTTTTTAATAAGAAGTACAAGGCTAAGAACGCATGTTCTAAGAAATTCGCCATGACGAAATTTCTAGACTTTAAATTGGTGGACTTTAAAGTCCATAATGGAAAAAGTCAAACAGCTGTGATTCCTATCGCATGAGATAATGGCTGAAGGGATGTCAATTGTTTTGACATACCAGCGTCGTTGTTTATTTGAGAAGTTTCCATTAGCTTGGATATATTTCAAAAATTATCTCTTGCATAAGCGAAAGGCTGAGAGCCTTGAAGACTTAATTGTCAGGCAGCGGATTGAATCTACAAACCGCAAAGCATAATGTGTTCACAATTGTGATCATAATGCGAAAGTGGTTGGGCACAAAAACAAGGGGAAATATAACGTTTCTTTGAAAGCCTCCACTAGCTTCAATAAGAAACATGATTAAAAGAATTTCAATGGAAAATGTCACAAAGTGTGACATGATGGGTCACAATGCTGACACATGTCGTAGCAATGCTAACGAATGTCGTAGCAAGATTGTCCACACAAAGACAATGGGATGTCCCAGACCAATCTAACTAAAATTGACACGTGTAGTGTAATTTCTACAGTCAATATGGTCGGGAATAACCAAATTAAATGGTGGCATTACGCTGCTAACACAATGATATCTATTATGATTGATGTGTGTACTTGCAACGAAGCAAGGATATGGCTTTGAAAAGTTCAAAGCATACAAGATGGTAATTAAAAACCAACTTGAGAAAACTATGAAAATAGTAATACGTGATAAAAGGAGGCGAGTTTGATGAACATTAAATGCGTTCTTTAGAGAACATGGCATTATTCATTGAAAAAAAACTGCTCCTTGATCACTTGAATCTAATGGAGTTGCGGAATAAAAAAAAAAAAAAAATCTGAACTCTTAAAGATATGATGAATGCAAAGATGCATGATTCTGAGTTATCTCAACAAATGTGGGGGGAAGCGTTGCTTACCACATAAATTTATTGGCAAGACGTCATATGAACTTTTGGAGAATTAAAGTACATTCGTACAAATACCCGAAAGTGTGAGGGTGCCTGACAAAAGTCGCAGTGCCACCTCCTAAAAGGTCACAATTGGACAAGCATAGCTTTTAATGATGAGACCATAGCTTTGACGTATCAGTGGAGTATTAAAAATACTTCTTAAAACAAATACTACTGGGCAAATCACCTAGTGAGTGTGAAATGAGGCCGTTTCTAGGAGAATGAAGGTCAGGCTATACTCTCCAAGTTCACTCATGATTAACCAAGCATGTTCACGGCCAAAATGAACAAAACAGAGAACCTAATTCTGTGAGAAAATGAAGCTGAGTTATAGTTATTGTCTCGGTTTACATCAAAGCTCGGGGGTTCAAGACATCATTTTCACCTCCTGGTCGAGTAAATCCAATAGCTATTAACAATGATTGGTTCAAGGCTGAAAAATGCTACCAACTCATATACAGTGGATTTTTTGTTTGTACTCTCACAAGTCCTTCTTTCGAGTCGTCATATGTTTAGAGTCATTTCTATTCATGTGGGGGATTGTTGAAACTCGGTTTTGCCGAAGTGGCGTTGACCACTTTTCCGGTGGATTTTTCGGCGGAGACGTCTGTCGGAATGACCGGATTTCGGGCACGATGAAATCGCTGCCGTGAGCACTATAACATAGTGTATTCACTTGTCAAAATATGAGTTGATTTGAATAAGAAATGGAGATCCAAAGTGGATGACTTTGAAAGCTTGAAATGCTTCAAAATTTGGCTAAGTGTAAAAACTATCAAATATCCCAAGTTGGAAACTTGAGGTGAAATCCTCTTGTATATATATTGGAGAAGTCCCAACAAGGTTCAAAACCTTAAGACCACTTTGTGGGGAGAATAGCAAACTCACATTAAACCATATGCACACGCGGGCGGCGAGTCAAGTCGAGTCGAGCTCGGACTCGGGTTTGAGTGTTGGTTCGGGTAGATGGGTCTTGACCCAATAACCCATTTTTTGCATCAAATTATTATTTGTGTAATTGATCACTACATAAATTATAAATTTGGTCAAAATATAATAATGAATAATTATCATCATTATTTGAGAATTGATGTGGTCAATTCTATAACTCCTCCTTCTCCTTTATTACCACAAATTAATTTGGCAATTAATTGTTCATTACTCCTAGAAAATGGAGACCACAAAATTCTTGTGACTCCTCTCTTATTATATATATATATGAACAATCTCTCATATGAAGGAAAATGAATCATCACTTTCTTTTTCTTCTCTTGTCTTATGGTTTTTCTCCATGAGAGTACAACACAGAAAAAATGGTTCGAAAGCTTATGATTTTGGGTGATGCGAATCATAAGAAAAATGCAGTTGTATCATGGAATTCGGAACGCTATACAACCGTCACACTACGGGGCGTTTTCAGAATTAAGGAAAGAGTGTCTCGCCTCTGCAAATCCGTTCTTCCCCAAATTCTTGTATCGTTATCATTTTAATATTATGATCATCGATTTATTTATGTATTTTACTTTACAAATTTATCAATTTGCCCTATTGTAGAATATACGTAACTACAAGATCGTCACTACAGGAAGAATGCACTGGAGGATGACTCGCCACGCTAACGATAAAATAAAATCTGAGGAATTCCAGCTTAGACTCAAATGAAAAGTCACCAATATAGACTAAACCCTACAAAAAAATGAATGGAATTTGAGTTGCAATTGCATAAAAATAAAGCACACGTAAGAAGAGTATGGAAGAAGAATACTTTGTACTTTGGTGTTCGTCTGTGGTAGGAACACTCAGATCGTGATTTCCACACAGAATATAATAATTTATATATTAAGCTAACGATGTTTTTATACAAAAACACAGAATAGATCAAATTAAACAAAAATTCCAAACCAAAGAGATCAAGACTATCCAAATCACCTATTAAAAATCTTGCCTCCCTTCTATTGTCTTCATGTGTTTAACTTTTTTCTTCGTATTGTGAATGTAGGAAATGAAGAAACCAATATTAAATCATGCTTCTTCCTCTTCTTCTTTATTCTCTTGGCTATAAAAACCAAGTGTGACAAAAGTAGACAATCGCAAACCACGTATAAATACAAATATAGAAACTAAAAACTTTACATTTCGACATCTCCGTAGAACAAAATAACCAGTAAATAAGGCAATCCAACTAAAAACACCAGCACCTAATCAACAAACAAACATCAAACGAAAATAAGGCAACAAATAAAGAACATATAAACATTAACTTCTAACAAAAAAAAAACGAAAGTAAAAAAAAAGACGATCAATTTTATAGCCAATTAAGAACAACAAAAAAGCATATCATTATATCGATACAAACAAACAAAAAAAGAAATAAAACAATCGCATATAGTGTAAATCAGAACAAAACAAAAAAAAATAAACACACAAAGTAGCCAACGAGATACACACGAAATATATACCTCGGTATAAGGAGATATTTACCTACACATACAGAAGCGCAAAGTAGCCGGCCTATAAGCGACGAAGAACAACGAATAGCTCAAACGATTTAATTTAAAACAAATCAGAATCAACAAGAAAAAAAGCAAATCATTAGATCAAGACAAACGATAAAAAGCAATAAAAATATTCACATAGAGACAAAAACAAAACAAAGCAGAAGAAAAACCACTCAAACTCGTAAATGTAATCCACACGAAACGTATACGTCGACAGAGCAGAAAGTATACACACACCGGATAAATATCTCTAGAATTAGATCCACCTACACGGTCATAAACCAAAATCAGTAGATCTATCAGCGAAGAAGAACAACGATCAAAACAAACAAATATACAGAAGACAGCAAGAATTACTAAAATCCTAACAACATATAAATAAGAAGAAGGCACTCTCGGATGCCTTAATTGCAGCGAAACAAATATATTTATAGCCAGAAACGAAGCTAGGGTTTCTCCAAAATTTTTCTCTGCAAATACGGCAGCCGCCCCGAAACAACAATAAACGGGCTAAAGCCCAAACCGAGTCGAAAACATCAAACAACCCAACGCGAAAGCATATTCGACACGAGTATTTTGTAATTTTAAGTAACATTTAACCGATTCGAATCGAGTACCTACTTTTGAAAAGACCACTATTATGAAACAACACAAATTAAAAGCTCAAAATTCGATAATCGGTACGGTAAATTATGAATTCTAAAAATACTTAATTTGAACCGAAAAATGGTAATAACTGAACTTTACGGTCTAGGGTGAATGAGAGAGCTCTATTTCAAAAAATCACTTCGCTTATACTATATATGATCAAGGGCTAAGGGCTAAAGGATTTGATTGAGAGGTTCTTGGATCACGTATAGATCCAGGAACAAGTGAGGCTAGAACGACAAGTCAATGTGTGTCTTGAGCTTGTCTGTAATCGTGTTAGGTAAGACTCGTACGTGTACTTAACATATTTTCTAGTAATACAGTTTTCGTGTAGAGAAATCTCTGTGTTACATTGTGTTCTAGTTCCTGTACTACGGCTCTTGCATTTTCAGACTATTCATACATATATCACGTAGTTCTGATTCATATTTGAAAAAAAAAGAAATGTCGTTCACAAATCAACAAACTCTCACATTATCTTATTTGACAAGAGGGAATCGTGGGATCTTTATTTGCGGGAAAAGGAAACCAAAGAGTCGATTGCTCAAAAACCCTAAAAGATCTAATTAGCGATGGTGAGGGGAACTCGAAGCGGACTCGTAGAAAAGAAATCAACAACAGCTCGAAAAGTACATGCAACTGGAAATCAGAATCGACCGCATTTTATCTACGAAACCAGTGACTCAGAGGAGAACCCGATGATTCCTGAGATACCTGCATCAGCCATTCCAGAGGGGAGCGCCGAGTCGTTTGCAACCGCCAACGAAGAAGGATTGCCGGAAGGGGATGCATCGGCTGATTGCAGAAAGAAGATCGCCGAGGATGAATAATTAGCAGTTGAGAAAGCTGGAAGGGATGAAGTACCAGTTCCTGGCTCATCTGCGATATCCAAGAAGGAAGAGCAAATGCCAGATGAAGGAGTTGCAGTGACGGCACTCGCAGATCTGGGTATGACTATCTTCGAAGCAAAGATCGGAGATGATGTGCACTCTGTCGATACAGAAAAAATCGGAGAATGAGCAAAAAATTCGGGTAGGAGCAAGGCAGAGGCTGACCGAGATGATGCCACATCCGTCAGATCTGTTGAAGAAGTCTTAGAGAAAGATCAGACTTCTGCATCTAAGGACGGGAAAAAGCTCTGAATGAGGAGTCAAAGGATGATGGGGATGAGAGTCCGACCAAAATATCAGTTCAGGAACAGGCAGAGAAAGCTGATCGTAAACGCTGAGTGCATAAGCAGTTAGGTCTTGCTCCACCAGGAAAGAAGACAAAAAATGAGTCTCCAAAGAAACGATCAAAGGCACCTCAGGCGGATGACTCAAGGGCGTCTCCAAAGAAACGATCAAAGACCAAGACGCACTCAAGAAAAGTGTCTCACCTTCTAGCAGGTATGAATCTTTCTGCAACCGCCAAATCTGGGCTGAACGTTTGGTAGATGTATATGATATAGATGAGTGGGGCTATCACAAGATAATCGAAGATAGTGTAATGAAGACTACAGTCACTGGATTATCAGCTTATATACCACAGATAATGTAGGAATTCTATGTTGAAATGTCTTAGGTAACAAAGAAAGGGATTATGGTGCAGATTCGATGGTCTGAGTATGAATTCTCTCCAGCTAAGATCAATAAGATACTTAAGCTCAAACCTCTAAGCAAAGAGGAGACTGAGGCAGATGCAAATGCTGAGCCAGTAAGTCAGACTGAGCTAGCTTCCTTTTTAACAAAAGGAAGAAATAAGACATGGGCGAGTCTGACTACAAGAGATCTACCACCTCATCTAGCTGCCCTGATCTTGATCGCAACATTCAACTGGGTTCCATCAACCCACAATAATCACATCTCGAAGGAAAGAGCCACACTGGTGCACAAGCTGTGTCATGGGATCCGAGTTGACTTTGGCCAGATGGTGTTCAAGCAAGTGATGAGACTGAGTAAAGTCCAGAAGAATGATACTCGATGTCTACTATTTCCGTGCATTATCGCTGGTCTTCTTGAGTCACAGAATCGGATCGACTTAGAGGCTGGGGAAATTTATGTACTTCCTGCAAGATATAGAAATGATCCAAGGAGTGGTGAGGTGTTCATCAAGAAGGAAGCAGCTGAGACAAAGACAAAGAAGTAACGTTACCCAGCCACAAAGAAGTATACTCCAACACATGCATCAAATGCACCTAAACCATCGTCTATTGCACCAGCAAGTGAGACACCATGTAATTCAGGTGATACTCAGGTCATACCAATGGAAGTAGTGCGTCTTCCTGTTTGTTCTGCAAGTGCTGTGCCAATGCGAACTGCTCTGGAAGATATATCTCGGGTGTTGCAGACTCTCATGGTCACTGTCCAGTTGCTTCACAAGTCCATTCAAGGTAAGTCCGATAGCCCTTGTCACTAATGATAATACATTGATTATGTGTGTTTTAACTTATATGTGCTCACATGCAGGGGGAGAAAGTGGCTAAGAGTCTTGGTTTTGAGGGGGAGTAAACAAAATCAAGAGTTTAAGCTAATGTTTTCGGGATTCAGTTTACTAATGTAGAATTCTGGGAGAGTTTCTGATTAAGGGGGAGTTTCTTTGATGTGTAGTTAAAAACTCTCAATTCAGCTTCTTCTGTTTCAGATTTAAAGACTATGTACTGCATTTTCAATTTAATTGAATCTCAATTTTAGTGTTTCTGGATTCCTTGTGTTCCTGGTATGTGTGTGGTGTGTGCGATGTTTGCAACATGTACTTGTGAGATACATCAAGTTAAAAAAGGGGAGATTAAAGATGCAACTGGCTGATGCATCTCGTGTACCAGTGGTGAGGTAGCTCACGAAGTAACTCAAGAAAGCGAGACGGCTTAACTGGTGACGTGGAGCTTACTGGATCAAGAAGCTGAGCTGAACAAGTTAAGATCAGAGGCGCGAAGCATGAGCTGAGCTGGAACGAAGATCCTATTGAAGATATTGGAGCATGGAAGATTTCCTTGTTCTTAGGAGAAGAATAAGAAAATAGAGAATATCCTTGAAGATTTTGTGTGATCCTCAAGGATAGTATCGGCTAGGGTTAGCTGCAAGTCGTACCGTGTATAAGTAGGCGTGGTAAGGCATCGTATGTGCCTTAAACCCATTCCCTTTTGATGATTTTACAATATGATCTCGTGACACACCTTTAATAAGTGGATCCTAGGTTGTCATAGAATTGGATATAATCTATCGAGATTACACCATTTGAGATCAATTGTCTAATGGTTTTATGTCATCTTTTTAAAGACATGATTAACCATTATACAGAAAACTTAGTGTCCGAGCTATAGTCAATTGACGATCACAGTGTACACGTGATGCTCGCACTAGTTTTTTTTTTCCTTTCCCACATCATAATATTTTCCACCAAGTTTCGAAACCACTCAACTTCCTTAGCTTAAAGCTATATGATGAGGTTCCATGATCACTCTGATTAGAGTTTGGTTAGAGATTTCCATGATATTGTTGCACCATAATGCATAAAGACATATCCATTTGTGGATTATTAGTTTCTGGAAGCTGATAACCAATTAACATAATTGGATCATTCCAAAACTATTGGGTCTTTACCATAATGCAATTCATAACTTTTAGTATATCGCAAGTAGCTCAATACTCTAGTTATAGCTTTCCTGTATTTACAACATGGATTACTCGTGTAGCGACTTAGTACATGGACTGAGTCCGCCATATAGAGAATGGTACTATCGGTCAAGTACTTAAGACTTCCGATCACACTTGAGTAGATCTTGAATCTCTCAAGTATCATTTTAGCATAATGAGATCTAGAAATGATTATTCATTTGGAATATCTAGTGATCTTAATCTCTAGAATCACATCCATTCGACCCATGTATTTACATGTCAAATCTCACATTAAGAACAAACTAAGTGTGTTCGACCATGTAATTTACTTACAAACAGAGCAAAATGTATCCGTGCGTAATACTTTTGATGTATATGAACTTATTACATTCATTGATGCTAAAATTATTTGACAATGTCAAATATCTCATGATACTGTTTCAGAGCTTTTGTAAGCCCAAATAGAGACTTTACAAGTTAATAGACTTTGTGTCTTTTCGACAAAGCCATCGATTTTTCAATTTTGAAAATATATTTACACCCTCGGACTTTAAGCCCTTGTGACATATTGATTATCTCCCAATTATGGTTTCCATAATGGAGTCGATATCACGAATGACGTTTTCCTTCCACGAAGGTTTGTCTGGTGTGGACATGGCTTTAGTGAAAGTTTACGGTGCATTCTCTCTGAGAAAGACCGTTAAAAAATCTTTACCAAAAGATTTGCATCTTCTTCTGCATCATCTCACGATGTGCCAGAAGTAATCGCCTAATTTATAGAGGAACTTACATTTTTTTCTTCACGTGTTCGCATCGGATTTTTATCCTTACACGGAAACACGAATTCAAAGAAATATGCATTTCTTGACTTCATGGTTATATTAACATGGATATCTGGTACAACTGATTTATGAACCAGAAACCGAGAAGCACTGTTGTGTGTATATATCCAATGAAAATACAATCCACCATTTTAGGTCTCTGGAAGAGGAGCTTGTGCTCGCGAAGGGAGAGCGGGAAACGTTTCGCTCTAGAGTCAAGGGGTTAGCGAGTGCCATTGAGCGGGCGAAGGCAGCTTCGGCTATGGAGAGCGAGCGGGTTACTGCGAGGTGGGAGAGGAGGAATCGGAAGTGGGCTGCGAAGATGGAGAAGATCCGCGCCCACCTGCCTGGTCGAGACCGGACCACAGGCCCCCACCTGATGCTTAGTCAGGTGGTTGGAACGAGGGAGTGCCTCGAAAGAATGGAGAAGGAAGACAGTTTATCGGTGCCATTTTACCGATATGCACAGCTGAGGAAGGATGAGCAGCGCTACGGAGCCGAGCTAGACAAGATCAATTTTCCGGATCTGAGCCCGGAGGACTTGGAGATTCCTTCTGATCGTACTTCCGACATCCAGCTTCAGCGGGTTCTGCCCGGTTTGAATCCGCCTGCCGCAATTTCTTCCCAGGCTGCTCCGCGTGCGACGGTGGGGCAGCAGACCGAACCGTCGGCGCCGCCTGGTCAGACCGGGACCGACGACGTGCCCGTTCAGACCGGTGGTTGTGAGGATCCGCATGAGTCAGGGCAGCTGTTCCGAGGTGAGCATGGGACGAACATGAGGATAGTGAGCCCAAATGATGTAGGGGATATCCGTGCGGATGGGGGTTAGGATTTGTAGGCCGGAGTGCCGTTGTATTATTATTATTTTTTTGTGTGTTTGTTTTAGTATTTTGTTGTTGTTTTGTTTTTTTTGTTGTCTGTGGGCCATTAGCCATTGTGTAAAATGGCGTTTCGCCCTCCCCCCCCCCCCCCCCCCCCCCCTTATAAATGTAAGTGGCGTTTTGACGATTTTGCTTTTCTCGCAAGTTTTTGTTATGGGTCTGATTCGGTGGCGAGTACTCCTTTGTTTGTTTTGGAGGAATAGGTCGTGGACCATATTCCCTAGCTATATTTTTTGTGTGAACATGTCGTAGACCGTGTCATGTCGCCTTTGTATAGGGTGCGCAATGTAGCTCGGTTTAGGATACTTAATGCTTGTGTATCCTATTTTTTGTGCGGGTAGCGAGCCCGGCTTAAAGACACTTAATGCTTGTGTGTCTGTTAGAGGTGTGAGCATTGGAACTCGGCTTCGGCACTTAAGTTTGTGTGCCGTAGGAGAGTGATCGTTAGAGCTCAGTCCTATTCTTTTGCGAGGGAGCAGGTCGTGGACCGTTTACTCCCCCCCCCATTTTTGTTTTGCTAAAGAACAGGTCGTGGACCGTTCACTCCCCCTCTTTTCTTTTTTTTTTTGCGAAGGAACAGGTCGTGGACCGTTCACTCCCCCTCTTTTTTCTTTGTGAAGGCGCAGGTCGTGGACCGTTTACTCCCTCTTTCTTTCTTTTTTTTTTGCGAAGGAACAGATCGTGGACCGTTGACTCCCCCTCTTTTTTTTTTTGCGAAGGAACATGTCGTGGACCGTTCACTCCCCCCTCTTTTTTCTTTGCGAAGGAGCAGGTCGTGGACCGTTTACTCCCTCTTTCTTTCTTTTTTTTTTGCGAAGGAACAAGTTTGAAGAAATTTATATTAGATTGTTAGCTGAGCCCTGGTTAGGGATTGCCTACGTACCCTTTGATAGAAGGGATAAAGACAATCGTAGTTCGTTTTTTTTTTTTTTTTACAAATGTGAGGAAAGTGGAGCCCGAGGGGCTTAATAGTAATAGCGCTTGAGATTCATTGAGTTCCATGAGCGCGGGATTTCGTTGCCATTCATTGTGATCAATCCAGAATTAGCTATGCTCCAAAAGAATCTATCCTCCGGAGCATCTTTGACTAAGGAAAAATCGAATGTCTCTTGGTCTTCTTGAGGGATTTTGCTGCGGGATTTGTTGAGGGATTTTGCTGCGGGATTTTGGGCTTGAGGGAAAAAGTGTTCCAAGGCCTCGTTAAAAACCTTGTCACGTAAAACCCATTGGGTAAAAACCGTGACTAAGGAAAAGAGCACACTTGGACTTGTATCGAAACCAATGCGGTTCGAGGCACTTCTTCCTTCAAACCCACAGCTTCGTGAACATGTCGAACGAGTCCTCCTAGTGCGTCCTTAAGCTTCTTCGCCTTAGCTCTCGTCATCGGTCCTTCCGGGACGTACAACGCTTCCTCGGGTTCAAGCTTCTCCTCGGCAAGATTCTCCTTGGTTACGTGATTAACCTCCATTGAGCCGTCTAGGATCATATCATGCCCCTCCCCTTCAAAAGGATTTGTCCTCAAATCTGGACTATCTGCAACAAAAGGGATCAAGTCAGAAACATTGAAACACGAACTAATAGCGTACTTACCTTGCAAATCGATGACGCAGGCATTGTTGTTGATCCGTTTGATTACACGGAATGGACCATCCGTCCTTGGCATGAGCTTAGACTTCCGTTCGTCCGGAAAACGTTCTTTCCGTAAATGAACCCAAACAAGATCTCCCGGTTCGAAAATTTGCTCACTCCGGCCTTTGTTAGCTTGCTTACGGTATTGTTCGGTCCTCTTCTCGATGTTCAACCGCGCTTGTTCATGCAATTGTTTCACGAGCTCAGCCTTCTTTTTCCCATCAAAACTCAAACGCTCATTGGAAGGTAACTCGGTTAGATCCAAAGGAGTAATAGGATTAAAGCCATAAACTAATTGAAACGGTGAAAATTTAGTGGCGGAGTGAACAGCATGGTTATAAGCGAATTCAACATGCGGTAAACAATCTTCCCATGTCCTAATATTCTTTTTAATAATAGCACGCAAAAGAGTAGACAAAGTTCTATTCATTACTTCCGTTTGCCCGTCAGTTTGCGGGTGACAAGTAGTCGAAAACAAGAGTTTAGTACCTAACTTAGACCACAACGTTTTCCAAAAATAGCTTAAAAACTTAGTGTCACGGTCGGAAACTATCGTCCTAGGCATGCCATGCAAAAGTATTACTTCCCTAAAGAACAATTCCGCAACTAGTGATGCATTATCCGTTTTATGACAAGGGATAAAGTGAGCCATCTTAATATACCCTTGCCCAAGGATCTCTCAAGAAGAAGCGGTAATGATGGATAATCCTTGAATCGAAATTCAAGGCGATGGAATCGTAACCCCGGGAACGTGGAGCAGGCTCAAAGGCGTGGGAATCCACCCGAAAATCCTTCCAAAACTTAGCTCGCTATTGAGGCTCTCGACACGACGATTGGTAGAGTGGCTGCCCACAAAGAGAGATGGAAATCTCTTTGATAAACCAATTTCGAAACCCTTAAAATCCACTAAAAAAATCGAAAGAAAGGAAATTGTTATTGCTTAATTGTTTTCTTCAACAATGATCTACAAGAGTTTAAATAGGCAAGGGATTCCAAAAGACTAAACATATAGATAAATAGACATGTCCCATTGCACTGATCTGGGGCGTTCGTTGTATATTGAAGCAGAGATGAATAGGGTGGATGTGAAGAGAGTGACGGTTGATCCTGACTCCACAGTCAATCTCATACCTATGTCCATTAGGAATTCCAAAAGAAAAGATTGGAGGAGCACTTCTCGAGGTATATAATTTGAGTTCGAATAATTGTCAAATAAATTTTCTAGGAATGGTATGGTCAGAGTCAATTGCAACGACTATGAATAGAAAGGGAGGGCAGGTTGGTTCGAGGACCCCTTGGTCAAAGGCGTTCCTCGGAGGAACTTGACCATTTGTTGGGAGAGGGCGTAAGCATGATTCTGGGGCGGAGCCGTATGACGCGAGAGTGTCACGTACGATTTCTTTGATAAGGGTGTGATACCACCACCTATCATGCCCGAGCGGTCCACGGAGCTGCATCCCTACTCACCTGGTCCATGCACATTGTTCTCTCCAGGAGGTTGGCCGCCTATCCTAGATCTTCCCAGTTTCAAGAATATCTCGGGCTCGATCTGGTTTAGTATCAAGGTTATTTCCCACCCTTCTCAATTCTTGCGATTCCTAGCCAGCCCCTTAGCTTATTTTGCTTTATAAAACCACTTTCCCCTTTTTCAGCTTGTTGCTCGCTTTCTCGCTTCCGAGAGGTGCTTTAGCAACTCGACTGAAAGGAGAGGGACGAAGGCGCCTGACTTACGGTTTCAAAGCTTGGCGCGAAGCGAAGGGAATGTATTTCATCTATGATCAGATTAGTGGGCAACCATTGTTGACTTTTTCGTGGTGTTGTTGAAAGCTAATTTCGAAGTAGGCCTTGCTTTTCTCCGCTGGGAGCAGCTCACACTATGGTGGAGAAGGTGCCGTGAAGATCTAGGAGTGTGAGCAGTACGAGCTGAAAGGCTCCCATACTGTTTCTGATCTATTCATTACTTGTGAATCCTTTTCCCTCATCAACTAATTAATGAGAGCATCCCCTCCCCTTACATGAAAGCTTTCACTTTGGTTCTGCTGGCAATGGCTTCAACCCACATAGACACATAATCCACATCAACCAAGATGTATCTGTTTCCATAGGACGAGGGAAAGGGACCCATAAAATCAATGTCCCAACAATCGAAAATCTCAACCTTAATGATGAAATTATGTGGCATCTCATGTCTCTTATTGATCTTCCCTCTCCTCTGACAGGCATCACACTGCGAAATGAAAGCATGAACATCCTTGAAAATAGTAGGCCACCAGAAGCCTGCTTGAAGAACTTTGGACACTGTCTTGAAAGTGGCAAAGTGTGCAGCATAGTCGGATCCATGGGAATGAAACAACACATTAGGTACCTCTGATTCAGCAATGCATCTTCTGTAAATACCATCAGAACAATGCTTGTACAGGTAAGGTTCATCCCAAAAGAATCGCCTTATGTCGCGCATGAACTTCTTCTTATTATATTTCTTGAGGTGCTTTGGTTCTGCATCTGCAGCAAGGTAGTTGGCAAAATCAGCATACCATGGTTGATCAGAATCGGCTGCAACCACTAGATACTCCTCTGAAATACCAAGGTGTTTAACAGTCAAAACAGGTTCGGGAATCGCCGGGTGTCGACCGACACCATAGGAGTGTCGATCGACACCGAGACCTGCAATTCGTGGAAATAGCTGAGTTTCTGCGAAACCCATCTGAAACTCAGTTTCAATGAAATAAATGGATTCTTCTGGTAGTGGATCATCAATAGGGACGTCTGCATCGATCTGAATCCTCGAGAGATGGTCAGCGACCCCGTTCTCTATTCCTTTCTTGTCCTTAACCTCGATGTCGAAACTTTGTAGCAAAAGAACCAAACGACAAAGGCGAGGCTTAAGATCCTTGTTCTGCATCAGATATTTGAGAGCAGCATGATCAGTATGAACAATCACCTTGCTCCCAATCAAGTAGGATCAAAATTTCTCAAAGGAGAAAACGACTGCAAGTAGTTCCTTCTTTGTGGTGCTGTAATTCCTCTGAGCGTCATCCAATGTCCTGCTGGCATAGTAGATGACGTGCAACTTCTTATCCTTTCTCTGACCCAGAACAGAGCCAACCGCAAAATCACTAGCGTCGCACATGATCTCAAAAGGCAAAGTCTAATCAGGAGGTTGCACAATAGGAGCAATCACCAAAGCCTTTTTAATCTCCTCAAAGGCTGCAAGACATTCAGGTGTGAAATCGAATTTGATCTCCTTGCATAACAAAGCAGTGAGTGGGCGTGCTATCTTGGAGAAATCCTTGATAAACCTCCTGTAAAACCCAACATGACCAAGGAAGCTTCGAATATCCTTCACATAATATGGTGGTTGGAGGCTTGTTATAACCTGAATTTTGGCTTTGTCAACTTTGATCCCTGCCTCAGAAACCTTGTGCCCAAGCACAATGCCATCATGAACCATAAAGTGACACTTTTCCCAATTAAGGACCAAGTGTTTCTCTTCACACATCTGTAGCACCTTGCACAAGTTAGCCAAACAATCTTTGAACGATGATCCATACACTGAAAAATCATCCATGAACACCTCCATAAACTCCTCAATCATTTCTGTGAAGATAGACATCATGCATCTCTGAAATGTGGCTGAAGCGTTACACAATCCAAATGGCATTCTCCTGTATGCGAATGTGCCATATGGACATGTAAAAGTTGCCTTCCATTGGTCATCTAGATGTATCGGAATCTGGAAGAAACCTGAATACCCATCGAGAAAACAGTAGTAGGGATGACTATCCAACCTCTCCAACATCTGGTCAATGAATGGTAATGGGAAATGATCCTTCCGTGTAGCTGCATTCAACTTTCTGTAGTCAATGCACATTTGATGTCCAGTGATAGTTCTAATAGGAATCATCTCATCCTTCTCATTATTCACCACGGTTATCCCTCCTTTCTTAGGAACAACGTGCACTGGGCTGACTCAAGAGCTATCCGAAATAGCATAGATAACACCAGCTTTCAAAAGCTTCATCACTTCCTTTTTGACCACTTCCATCAGATTCGAATTCAGCCTCCTCTGATGCTCAATTGAGGTTTTCGACTCGTCCTCAAGGTGAATCCTATGCATGCATAGGTCCGGTGATATACATGAAATGTCATCGAGAGAATAGCCAAGAGCCATGCGATACTTGCGCAGCTTGCTCAGTAGTAAGGCAATCTCTGTGTTGTTCAAGGAAGCATTAATTATCACTGGGTATGTAGAATTAGGACCAAGAAAACTATATCTCAGATTTGGTGGGAGTGGCTTTAGTTCCACCTTAGAAGCATTCTCTGCACTCCAATCTCCAAGCCCATCAGCTTGCTTAGAACTGTCGGCCAACTCTCCTTCTAGTCGCAGGGTATCGACGGAAACTAGGGGGGTATCGATCGATACTGGCGATGCTGAATCGAGCATCTCCGAGTAACTAGTAGTATCATCACACGAATGGATCTCTGAAATTGCTGAACAGACCAACGCTCTCTCTAGTGGATCCTCAGGATGCATCTCCAGGAAGTACTCTTCAACTATGTCACTGAAAGTATCAACAAAGAAAGTATGCCCATCGATGGTTGGTCTCTTTATCATCTTATTCATATTGAAAGTCATTACCAAATCGCCGATGTTGAGAGCAATCTTCCCATTCCTGCAATCAATCAAAGCACTAGCTGTTGTGAGGAATGGTCTGCCTAAAATAAGATGATCCTTAAGCTCAGCATCGTACTCTAGGACGATGAAATCAGTTGGGATCAAGCGATTTCCAATCTTAATCGGGACATCTTCGAGTAACCCCTCTGGAAGTCGAACTGAACGATCAGCAAGTATCAGGGAGATCCTCGTGGTTGTGAAGTCTGTCATCCCCATCCTTTTGGCAACTGAATATGGCATGAAGTTGACACTTGAGCCAATGTCACAAAGAGAACGCTCAAATCTGTCTGTGAATATCGTACAATCCAACACAAAACTCCCTGGGTCTGGCAGCTTCTTTGGGATCATGTTGGTCAGGATTGTACTGCACTCTTGAGTAATCATCAAGCATCCTTCTTCAAGGTTCACGTTGCTGGACACCATCCTCTTGACATATCTCCTGAAAGCTGGAGAAGTCTTGATGGCATCGATAAAAAGAAGTTCAACAATCAACTTATCCAAAATTACCTTGCATCTAGAGTCTTCTACCTCCTTCTTAGTCTTCCCAGAAGCCCTATGATAAGGTATCCTCGGTGTGTAGACTCTCTCAGCAACTACATTAGGTACTTCCTTCGAAACCTTAGGAGTCGATGCGACTGCAGGATCAGTATCGACCGATACTTGAGTGGTATCGATCGATAGACAGGGTTTTGATTTGTCCAGTGAAAGTATCTTGATAGATGTCGATCGATGCTGGCTAGTGTCGATCGACACTGGTGCGATATCGGTATCCTCATCGTCAAGATCGACGAAAATATCCGCAGTTTGGCCAAGTTTTACTCCTGGAGTGACCTCTTTTCCACTCCGCAAGGTGATTGCATTGATGTGAGCCCTTGGGTTCTCTACTTTCCCTGGAAGAAAACCTTCTTGCCTTTTCACAGCCTCTGAAGTCTGAGCTATCTGAAGTTCCAGCTTCTTCTGCTAAATATTAATAGCGTCAATCCTTCCACTCAGATCATTGTACATGACACCAATCTTCCCATTGAAATCCACAGTGAGCTTCTGCTGTCCTTGAAGAAGCTGTTCAAACATGGACTCGATCTTGCTATCTGGGAGCTTAGCAGGTATGGGCTGATAAGATGAATTTCCATAGTTCCTTGTATACCCACTGTTCTGAGATTATTTCTGACCGAAATGATTCGAACCTCCTTGCTGAGAGTTGTTGTTAAAGTTTCGGTTGTTGTTGAATTGATTCCTCTGACTTTGAAAACCAGAAACACCAATGTAGTTAACATCCTCTACTTCATCCTCATTGAATACTTCAACATCTTCAGCCAAGTGAACAACCTTCGTTGTCTTGCCCATCAGAAAATTGTGCATAGAATCCACCTTGGCTTGAACATCAACAACCTGTGAACTATCCATGCTACCAGCTAGCTTCTTCCGCTCAAAATCTGCATTTTTGGTGCTATTGCTAGACGCCAAGCTCTCAATCAGTATATAGGCATCATCATGATACCTGGTGTTGAAGTTTCCATTGCTCGAAGCATCCAAAGTCATCTGATACCTCCAATCAATCCCTCTGAAGAAGAAAACCATCAGTTGAACATCAGAGTATTCGTGATGTGGACAATCTCTCTAGTACGATATGAACCTCGTCCAAGCAGCTTTGAACGCCTCAATAGGTCCTTGAGAAAACTGGGAGATTTTGTTCCTCAGATCCTCAGATCGTGCATCATCATAGAAGTTGTTTAGGAAAGCAGTCTTAGTCTCTTCCCAAGTAGTCAGTGATCCGAGAGTTAACAGCTTCAGCCAGTAAGTCGCATCTCCACCAAGAGAGTATGGGAAGAGCTTGCAGAAGAGGTAATCATAGGACACTCCATTGATCTTGATGCTAGTGACCAAATCCTCAAACCTCTCAATATGGTCCATGGGATATTCATTGGAAAGACCATGAAAAGGGTGCTGACCCACAAGAGTGTAGTATGCAGGTTTCAGCTCAAAGACATTCCTCTGAAAAGCAGGAGGACGAATCGCTGATCGATTTGCGTAAAATTGATCAGGCCTGTTGTACTCACCAATCGTTCTAACACGATTAACCACAGTATTCCCAGCGTTCGCGTTCCCAGCGACATTTCCAGCGACAACAGGAGCAAGTAGAATGATGTTCCCCTCTCCATCCAGACGTTGCCCTCTCTCATTGCACAACTGACCCTCTTGGTTTCTGTAAGTACCAGCTTCATCTTGAACCAGTTGCACT
Organism: Eutrema japonicum; assembly: GCA_030161315.1. Taxonomy (NCBI): domain Eukaryota; kingdom Viridiplantae; phylum Streptophyta; class Magnoliopsida; order Brassicales; family Brassicaceae; genus Eutrema; species Eutrema japonicum. The sequence continues at coordinate 39,554,632 of BSQW01000008.1, read as the reverse complement.
TGATTGTTTTTCATCTTTGCTGGCTTCTTTGCTCTTCTGTTTGTGCGTTCCAAAAGTGCTAGCTGCTCGAGTGACAGATCAACAAGCTGAGTGCTCTTGTTTCCTCTGGTTTTGCGAATAGGCATACACCTGAAAACAAAGGCAAGGCACGTAAACAACAAAAATTTGATGAGTATCGACCGACACTGGGTGGTGTCTATCAAAATCAACAAAAAGAGAACGACGAGTGTCGACTGACACTAGATAGTATCGATCGATACCGACGAACTTAGTCAAAATTCTCAGACAAAAATCTAATGGCGAATTGAGTCCCATGCAACGGCACCAAATTTGATATGCTCAAATTAATACCCTAAAAGTACTAAAGTACTAGTTGTAGTAAAGTAGGGGTCGAACACAAGGACTCACATAAACACACAATAGATTATATAGATGAGAATTAAGATAAGTGATCAATGATATTGAAAGCAGAACGTAAATTAAAACGGTTGTAAATTCGATTGGATAAAGATAGGTTCAGGGTATTTCTCAGGAGATCAATGAATGCAGGTAAACTAACTTGTCAGGATTCAGATTTAGCGCGGTTCTTGAACTCAAATCACTCAGATATAATTAACCAACTCTCGTTGCGAGAATTATCTAAGTCTAAATCCTAGAATTCTAAATATCTTTGCGAATCCTGAATTCTAAACCAGCTTTTAGTTCAAGTTTGATTTGTTCACAAAACAACTAAACCATATCTCTTTGCGAATAGTTATTTTGCTCACATTAGGTTCTATCAGGTAATTAATCGCACTCTCGTGCCTAATCAATTATCCTAAGATCTAAGTTCTAGGTGATCAATCTATAATTAGCTTTGCAAACAACATATGGCGAAGAACTACTTCAGATGGTGAATCCTAATCAACCTAGCATTCAAAGAAATCCCTTATGAGAACCCTAAACCTAACAAGAGATCTACTCAGACAAGAAAATTGAAGCAATAAACATGTTTGAATAAATCATCAAATAAAATAGAAAGAGTAACAAGAGGGTTCGAAATCTTCTCTCGGACTAACAGAGTTTTAAACTTGTCTCCCTTCAAAAGATCTCTCACAAAACCAAAGTAAAATAAAGCATAGCCATCAAAGTGGCTGTAAAATCCTATTAAATAACCTAAATCACGTTTTGGAACTTCTTGTAAATATTAAAGTCTTCTGGGCCATTTTGCAAATCTTCAACTCTTCTTAAGTCGCGATCGTGTCTTGCTGCAGTGAGTATCGACCGATATTAGTCAGTATCGATCGACACTAAGACTTTAAATCGGGTACTCAGCTACAAGAACGTCTGCTTTGCTCCAAAATGCTCTAGAAAGCTCCAATATCTCCAATTATGCTCCAAATGTACTAAAACCTCTAAAAGACTCTAAACACTACAAAATAGTAGAAAAACTCTATAAAACGGACTTACATCATGGCTTAAACGGGGTAAAAACTATGATATATCAACAACTTCTGTTTCAGATACAGCTTGCTGGATAACGACTTCGACATGTACATATTCTTTAACTTATCCCACATTGCCTTACAAGTTGTGATGTTCATTACCTGATTGGTAATATCATAAGAGATACAAAGAAGAATCGTTGAAACAGCTTGATCCTGCATATCATCCCACTCATCCTGCTCGATCTTATCTGATTTTATTTCCATCAGCGCCTTCTTCATCCCCTGCTGTGTCAGCATATACTTGACTTGCCCTTGCCACAGACCAAAGTTCCCCTTCCCATCGAACCGCGTAACGTCGAACTTGAGAGAACTCCCTTTGGTCATCACTCATATTTTCGCAAACCTTGATCTCTGATACCACTTGTTATGAATAAGAGCGAATCGAATAAGAAGAACGTCAAAAACCTAGAGAGAAACGTTGATTGAGGCAAACACCCGTTTAGGGTTTCTTTATTGATCGTGTGAATGATATTTACAAACCCTAAGACCTTGTATTTATAAGCCCCAAAACCCGATTCCTTATCCCACTTAGTAAGGGGTTTCTCTCCTAAGCCCAATAAGAAACCGTACCACGTTTGACGTTTCACGTTTAACAAGCCCATTTGCATATTATTTGTCACTTAGAAACAACATAGATTAATACTACAATGACGGAGTTTGCTCAATGGTCGAGTCTATCAATGAACTCTAGCAAGACGGAGCTTTTCGTCGTGGGTCAATCACCACAAGAGGCGTTACAACTAGGAGGTTTTGGCTTCTCATTTGGTACCCTCCCAATCAGATATATCGGTCTTCCACTCATGCACCGGAAACTCCGTATCTCAGACTACAGTCCACTACTTGACAATATTCGAGTTAAGTTCACTTCTTGGACATCTTGTATCCTGTCATAAGATGGAAGACTTCAGCTCCTCAAATCGTTAATTTACAGAATACTCTAAACTTCTGGATGTCAGCGTTTTTATTGCCGAATGGATGTATAAAGAAAATTGAATCTTTATGCTCTCGCTTCTTATGGGCTGGAAATATTCAGAAGAGAGGGTTGGTAAAAATGTCTTGGATGGAGGTGTGCCGTCCAAAAAGGAAAGGTGGCTTAGGGCTAAGAAATTTGAATTTATGGAATATTACTTTGGCAATGAGGCTTTTTTGGCTCCTCTTTGCGTACAAGAGCTCTCTGTGGGTCGCTTGGACTAAATCAAATAGGCTAAAAGATCAAAGTTTCTGGGCTCGTGATGAAAATAAGAACGTTTTGGCAACTTGGAATGCTTTGCTATCAATGAGGAAACACGCATAGCGATTCTTAAGGTGTGAGGTTGGAAATGGTGAACGAGCTAGCTTCTGGTTTGATCATTGGACATCTATCGGCCCTTTGATTAAAATTTTTGGTCAGCTCGGACCTAATCTTTTAGGGGTTCATCGTAATACCCAATAAGAAACCGTACCACGTTTGACGTTTGACGTTACACATTTCATGTTACACGTTTCAAGTTTAACAAGCCCATTTGCATATTATTTGTCACTTAGAAACAACAATCTCCACCTTGACAAATAATCTCCTGTGGGCTTCTGCTTCTTCCTCTAACACTGGAAGATATGGAGCAAATCCAAGCAGTGCTTGAACTTCTCCACAGTAACGGGCTTGGTCAACATATCAGCTGCATTTTCCGACGTGTGCATCTTATCCAACAAGACTTCTCCAGATGCACACAACTCCATGATCTTATGAAATATGACATGAATGTGCTTCGTCCTTGCATGATGATATATCATGGTTTTTACCCCTTTTAAGCCATGATATAAGTCCGTTTTATAGAGTATTTATACTGGTTTGGAGTCTTTTAGAGTCCTTTACAGGTTTTGGCACGTTTGTTGCATAATTGGAGATATTGGAGCTTTCTAGAGCATTTTGGAGCAAAACAGAAGCTCATGTAGCTGAGTACCCGATTTGAAGCCTCAGTATCGATCGATACTGACTAGTATCGGTCGATACTCACTGCAGCAAGACACGAGTTGCGACTTTTATGAATAGTTGAGGAATTGCAAAATTGCCCAGAAGACTTTATTATTTACAAGAAGGCCCAGAACGTGTTTAGTAGTATTTAATTAGGTTTTACAGCCACTTTGGTGGCTAAGATTTCATTACGCATTATTCTACTTTGGTTTTTGGTGAGAGAGATTTTGAGGGAGACAAGTCTGAAACTCTTTTTGTCCGAGAGAAGATTTCGAACCCTCTCTTCTTTAGTATTTATTCAAAGATTTATTCAATAATGTTTATTGTTTCAATCTCCATGTCTGAGTAGATCCATCTTAGGTTTATAGTTTTCTCATAGGGATTTCTCTGATTGCTGGTAATTGATTAGTTATGATTCACAATCTGAATTAGTTCTTCACCATAGGTTGCTCTCAAAGCTAATTCTGGGTTTATCACCTAGAACTTAGATCTTAGGTTAATCAATTAGGCACGACAGTGCAATTGAGAAATCTGACAGAACCTAGGGTGAGCAAATTGATTATTCTCAAAGATATTTGGTTTAATTGATTTGTGAACATATCAAATTCGGTATTAAGGCTGATTTACTCTTAGGAATTTTCAAAGAGATTTGGGATTCTAAAGTTTAGATTTAGATAATTCTCGCAACGACAGTTGATTAATTATAGCTTAGTGATTTGAGTTCAAGAACCGCGCTAAATCTGAATCATGACTGATTGGTTATCTGCATTCATTGATTTCCTGAGAAATACCCTAGGCCTATATTCTCTCCATCGATTTTACAACTCTTTTACTGGTTATTGCCTTTTGTTTTATCTGCATTGCTTAGCTTGATTCGATACTATTCAGTCTATTGTGTGATTTTCTTGAGTCTTTGTGTTCGACCCCTACTTTACTACAACTACTGCTTTAGTAATTTTTTGGTATTAATTTGAGCATATCACATGATATACAAGATTCCTAGCCAGAGACAGTGCACTCTGACTGTCGCTGTATAGCTGAACTCCACCTTGATCAACACCCAACTCTGTCACAAGTCCTTTAACCCAAAGTGCTTCCTTGGCTGCTTCTCCCATTGCCATATACTCAGCTTCCGTGGTAGACATTGCAACAACAGACTGCAACACAGATCTCCAACAAATATGACCTCCTGCAAGAGTAAATACATACCCTGTAGTAGACCTTTTGTTGTCTAGATCACCAGCATAATCTGAATCAATATATCCCACAACTGAACCACACTCTTGACCACCAAACATAAGCCCAAGATCGCTTGTACCTTTTAAATACCTGAAGATCCATTTGACAGTGTTTCAATGTTCTCTCCCAGAATTAGACATGTACTTGCTAACTTGACTAACCGCATGTGCTAAATTTGGTCTAGTCCAAACTATATCATACATCAAACAACCAAATGCACTTGCATAAGGAACTTGTGACATACCTCTGATATCTTCATTAGACTTAGGACATTGCATCGCTGAAAGTGAAATGTGAATCCCCAAAGGTGTAGAAACAGGCTTTGCATTTGTCATGTCAAACCTGTCTATAATCTTTTGAATATAACTCTTCTGAGAAAGCCATCATCTCCTAGAGCTTCTTTCCCTGCGAATTTCCATCCCAAGGATCTTCTTTGCAGCACCAAGATCCTTCATATTGAACTCTTTCTTCAATAACCCTTTCAGTTTATCAACATCGTCCATATCTCTTGCAGCAATGAGCATATCATCAACATACACCTTACATAGACGCATAAATCATACTCACAGCTCGTGTAGCCAACCTTCACCATGTAGGAGTCAAAACGTTTGTACCACTGCCTAGGAGCTTGCTTCAACCCGTACAGTGACTTCTTCAGTCTGCACACAAGCTTCTCCTCACCTGGTTTCACAAACCCTTCTGGATGCTCCATATAGATCTCTTCATCCATATCACCGTGAAGAAATGATGTCTTGACATCCATCTTTTCAAGATGAAAATCCCAGCTCGCTACCAAACCCAACACAACTTTAATGGAATTGTGCCTAACCACTAGAGAGAAAATCTCGTCATAATCAACCCCTTTCCTTTGTGAGTAACCCTTTGCTACCAGCCTCGCCTTGTACTTTACTGGTTCCTTCTCAGACAGTCCTGGTTTTACCTTGAAAACCCACTTGCATCATATCGCCTTCGTGCCTTTTGGTAAATGCGTTAGATCCCAAATTTCATTCTTGTCAAGGCTCTCATTTTCCTCTGTCTTGGCCCCAATCCACTCATCTTTCTACAGGCTTGCAATAGCCTCCCAAAAGTTTGCTGGATCATCTGAGCCAACCACAAGAGCATAACTAGCCATGTCTTCAAACCCTAATCTTTCTGGTGGCTTTATGATACGATGTGGTATGTGAAGTGTCAAACTCCCCTCGGCCCTCCTCTGATGACCCTCCTGCTCCATCTGAACAGGTTGCTCATCACCCTCTGATGCTTGTCTAGTCTCACTAGACTCCTCCTGAGATGTACCAGAATTCGTTTCAGTCTCAATGGTCACATGCACTCGTTCTGATCTCGCTTGTTAAATCATATACTGCTCATCAAAGACCACATCTCGACTGAACACCCTCTTCTTAGCCTCAGGATCATACAACTTGAAGCCTTTCACGCCTTTTCCAAAACCCATAAATATACACTTCTTAGATTTTGAATCCAGCTTTGATCTTTCGTCACTTGAAACTAGCATGTAAGCTGGACATCCAAATATCTTCAAGTTTGACAGATCAATATATGTCCCAGTCCACACTTCTTCAGACACCTTTCCCTCTAGAGAACTCCTCGGCGATATATTGATGAGATAGACTACCATGTTTACTGCTTATGCCCAGAACTGCTTTGGAAGCCTTGCATTCAACCTCAAACACCTTGCTTTTTCAGCAATCGTACGGTTCATCCTTTCGCTGACCCCGTTTTGTTGTGGTGTTTTCCTGACAGTGAGTGTCTTTGAATGCCATGCTCCTCACAAAACTTCTGGAACTCCTCGTCAGTATACTATATGCCATTATCTGATCTTAAATACTTCACCTTCCTCTCTACCTGGTTTTCTACTTCTGCCTTCCAAACCTTAAAGTTAGCAAACACTTCAGATTTCTGTTTCAAGAAGTACACTCAAACCTTCTTGGAGAAGTCATCAATGAAGATGAAAAAGTACCTAAATCCTCCCAATGACTGTTCCCGAGTTTGACCCCACACATCTGAATGGACATAGTCTAAAAGACCCTTTGTCGAGTGCTGTCCAGTCTTGAAAGAAACTTTGGACTGCTTACCCATCACGCAACACTTGCAAAAATCCATCTTACAGTTTTTCAACCCAACCAAAAGACCCCTTTTATGGAGTTCTGTCAAGCCATGCTCTCCTATATGCCCCATGCGCATATGCCACAGAGCTGTGCTCTCATATTCAGACACCGCAGCTGCAGCTCCACCTACAACCACTCTTCCCTAACATCATGTAAACATTCCCAGCTATCAACTTTCCCTTTATCACAACCATAGCTCCTTTACAATCCTTCAAAACGTCTTCATCTTCAATACCGCTGAGTCTGAATCCATTTTTATGAAGAGTACCCAAGGAGATTATATTATTCTTCACCGCTGGGACATGCCTAACATCAGTCAATGTTCTGATGATGCCAACGTGCTTGCAAAACTTGATCTCTCCAGTACCAACGACACCACACGCCATGTAGTTTGCCAATGATATGCTCAAATTAATACCCTATAAGTACTAAAGCAGTTGTTGTAGTATATGTAAGGGTCGAACACAAGGACTCACGCAAACACACAATAGATTATATAGAAGAGAATTAAACTAAGTGATCAATGAAATTGAAAGCAAGTACGTAAATTCAACGAATTGTAAGTTCGATGGGAGAAAGATAGGTCCAGGGTATTTCTCAGGAAATCAATGAATGCAGACAAACTAATTAATAATGGTTCAGGTTGCGCACGGTTCTTGAACTCAAGTCACTAAGGTATAATTAACCAACTCTCGTTGCGAGAATTATCTAAGCCTAAATCCTAGAATTCCAAATCTCTTTGCGAATCCTAAAGTCTGAGGCTTATTGTAATAATTAAAGACTTCTGGACTAAGATGCAAACTCTCCAGACTTGTAAAAAGTCTAGTTTCCTGTTTTTCCGAGAAGTATCGATCGACACTAGGTTGGTGTCGGTCGATCCTCATCCTCTGTGTCGACTCTTCTGCTCGCCAGACTGGACTGTCTTCACGAAAACTGGCATAACTTTTGATCGCACCGTTGGAATGGCCTCAAACCACTCCAAATGAAAGCTAATCCATTGATCTGTCCTGTGTCCAAATTTGAGCTCAATCCATCGGTGGAAAGTTCTTCAACGAATGGCAAACTTCTGACGTCTCTGCATGACTATACATCTCCATATGCTCCAAAATGCTCCAGAATGCTTCAATTTCTCCAATTAAGCTCTAAACGTACCTAAACATGTACAAGACTCCAAAAGACTCCAAAATATTAGAAAGACTCCATAAATAGGACATATATCATGGTCTAAAAGGGGTAAAAACCATTCTCTGTGGGGAGTCATATGGAATGATGCACATGTGTCTAGAATCCAAGAATCTATGTGACAACCTGAAGTCACAGCGAGCAAATCGTTCACAATGTCTTCTTCTGAATCTTCCTTATGAACCACATTTGCAGAACCTGACCCGCCAGCGTTCTGCTTCTTGTTTGGACAATCTCGCCTGTAGTGACCCTTCTTGCCACAACCAAAGCACATCGAATTCCTCCCGGGTTTAGACTTTGATTTGTCCCTATTACTACCATCCTGCTTCTGTTACAGTCTTCCCCTCTGTGAATTGTAACTAACATACAATCCATCACCATGATATTTGTCAACCACAATAGTGTTCTGTCGCTGTTCATAATGAGATTGCAGCGAAGAACAAACTGTCTCCAACCCTATAGTCGTTTTATCAACTGTAAGAGCTGTCAATAACGTCTCATACTCAGGAGGCAGCTAACACAGCAAGATCATGGCTTTATCCTCGTCCCCAATCTTCATATCCACAAGCTCAAGATCTCCAATGATTTGGTTGAAGTTGTTAACGTGAGCAATAAGATCTCTAGACTCTGACATCTTCAACCATTACAACTTCTGTTTCAGATACAACTTGCTGGATAATGACTTCGACATGTACATATTCTTTAACTCATCCCACATCGCCTTGCAAGTTGTGATGTTCATTACCTGATTGGTAATATCGTAATAGAGACAAAGACGAATCGTTGAAACAGCATGATCATGCATATCATCCCACTCATCATGCTCGATCTTATCCGATTTTGTCTCCAGCAGCGCCTTTTTCATCCCCTTCTGTGTCAGCATATCCTTGACATGCCCTTGCCACAGACCAAAGTTCTCCTTACCAACGAACCGCGTAACGTCGAACTTGAGAGAACTCCCTTTGGTCATCGCTCATATTTTCGCAAACATTGATCTCTGATAACATTTGTTATGAATAAGAGCGAATCGAATAAGAAGAACGTCAAAAACCTAGAGAGAAACGTTGATTGAGGCAAGCACCCGTTTAGGGTTTCTTTATTAATCGTGTGAATGATATTCACAAACCCTAATACCTTGTATTTATAAGCCCCAAAACCTGATTCCTTATCCCACTTAGTAATGGGTTCCTCTTCTAATCCCAATAAGAAACCATACCACGTTTGACGTTTGACGTTTGACGTTTGACGTTACACGTTACACGTTTCACGTTTAACAAGCCCATTTGCATATTATTTGTCACTTAGAAACAACAGAGATTAATACTACAATGACGGAGTTTGCTCAATGGTCGGGTCTATCAATGAACTCCAGCAAGACGGAGCTTTTCGTCGCAGGTCAATCACCACAAGAGGCGTTACAACTAGGAGGTTTTGGCTTCTCATTTGGTACCCTCCCAATCAGATATATCGGTCTTCCACTCATGCACCGGAAACTCCGTAGCTCAGACTACAGTCCACTACTTGAAAATATTCGAGCTAAGTTCACTTCTTGGACATCGTGTATCCTTTCATATGCTGGAAGACTTCAGCTCCTCAAATCGGTAATTTACAGAACTCTAAACTTCTGGATGTCAGCGTTTTTATTGCCGAAGGGATGTATAAAGAAAATTCAGTCTTTATGCTCTCGCTTCTAATGGGCTGGAAATATTCAGAAGAAAGGGTTGGTAAAAGTGTCTTGGATGGAGGTGTTCCGTCCAAAAAGGGAAGGTGGCTTAGGGCTAAGAAATTTGAATTTATGGAATATTACTTTGGCGATGAGGCTTGTTTGGCTCCTCTTTGCGGACAAGAGCTCTCTGTGGGTCATTTGGACTAAATCAAATAGGCTAAAAGATCAGAGTTTCTGGGCTCATGATGAAAATAAGAACGTTTCGGCAACTTGGAATGCTTTGCTATCAATGAGGAAACACGCATAGCGATTCTTAATGTGTGAGGTTGGAAATGGTGAACGAGCTAGCTTATGGTTTGATCATTGGACATCTATCGGCCCTTTGATAAAAATTTGTGGTCAGCTCGGACCTAATCTTTTAGGGGTTCATCGTAATGCAACTGTAGCTGAAGCAGGAGATCAAAACGGTTGGCTTCTTCGTCCTGCTAGATCTTCTGGGGCAGAACTGATCCACATTTAGCTAACATCAGTCCAACTTCCAGCTCTATCCGAGGTTGAAGACCAGTATCACTGGCACATTGAAAACATAGTACACTTGGGAAGAATTAAGAGAAAAGATTGATGCGAAAGATTGGACTTCAAACGTCTGGTTTAAAGGTGCAATTTCTTCTAAAGCTTTCACATTGTGGACCGGTTATGTAGACGATCTTCCAACAAGATCAAGGTTCTCAAGCTGGGGACTTAATATCCCTTCCACATGTTGTCTCTGCAATTCTTCTTCGAAAACAAGGGACCATCTCTTCCTTTGATGTAATTGTGAGTGGTCAGGTTTGGGATCTGGCTATTCGAAGGATAGAAAACGAGTCCTTCAAATTTCACATTTGGACAGCCTTGTCAATGTGGCTATCGAGTCAGTATTCTCCTCTCAAGCCTCGCTGGCTAAGGAGGCCAATGGTCCATGCAGTGATTTACAACTTTTTGCGAGAGAAATCAACGTCTGCATAATGACATCGCATCAACGATGGAGGCGATATTCACACTCATTGACATGTCAATCAGAGATGCGATTCTATCCAAAAGGTTTCAAAAGGGATTTAAGGACCAAATGCAGGTCTGGCTGAGAAACACATAAATTAAATCCGCTTCGAATTATTTTCTAGATCATCCTTGCTTTTTTATTCTTTTTTTTTTTGGGCAAGGTTTTTCTTTTAAATTTTAACCAAGCTTTGTAATATTTACAACTCGCTATCTTTTATATGATCACTACAAGAAAATGGGTCATTTCCCACGGAAATTCCGACGGCCATAAATCCGTCAGAAATTTCAGACAGATTTCCGACGGAATTCAGACGAAATTAACTCCATCCGAATTAAGTACCCGTCGGAAATCTGTCGGACATTTCCGACGAATCGTATCCGTCGGACATTTCCGACGAATAATTCCGACAGATTTCCGACGGATCTTATAACCGTTTGACATGTCTGACTGATTTCCGACAAATAATGTCCGTCAGAATAATTCTGACAGAGTTCCGACGAATTTCCGATGGATGATGAAGCCGTTAGAAAGAATATCGACGTTACATAGCCGTTTGAATATTGTCGGTATCCGTTTGAATATATACGTTAAATCCGTCGGAAATCGCGCACAATTTTCTTATAAAAACGTATCCACCCTCTCATTTACAATTACAACAAAAAAAAACCTCTCATGTATAATATTTTACCAAAATGTCTTCTTCAGATCCTTATAATTATTTTCGATCATGGATGGACAAGTCTCATCAAATTACGGACACAGGCCTAGTTATAGAGGAATTCAAAGAATGTCTTTAGGAATTCATGGCATTTGCGGGTACGCAGAAGAAAGCAAAATTTTTTTGTAAAATCTACTGCCCTTGTACCAATTGTCAGAATCGTAGATTAATCGTGATAGATGAAGTATGGTCACACATGTATTGTCATGGGTTTGTGCCGGGTTACAAGATTTGGTATTATCATGGAGAAAATGATACAGTAGTGGATAATTATGATAGTACTAGTGAACAATATATTGGCGATAACGCTAGCTTAGAAGAACCTGCAATGGAAGTAGAAAGTACTGTAGGTCCTGTTCAGATGGTGAACGATGCATTTCGTAAAATTATATAATCGGTTGCAAAACTTGATCTCTCCAGTACCAACGACACCACACGCCATGTCGTTTGCCAATGATATGCTCAAATTAATACCCTATAAGTACTAAAGCAGTTGTTGTAGAATATGTAAGGGTCGAACACAAGGACTCACGCAAACACACAATAGATTATATAGAAGAGAATTAAACTAAGTGATCAATGAAATTGAAAGCAAGTACGTAAATTCAACGAATTGTAAGTTCGATGGGAGAAAGATAGGTCCAGGGTATTTCTCAGGAAATCAATGAATGCAGACAAACTAATTAATAATGGTTCAGGTTGCGCACGGTTCTTGAACTCAAGTCACTAAGGTATAATTAACCAACTCTCGTTGCGAGAATTATCTAAGCCTAAATCCTAGAATTCCAAATCTCTTTGCGAATCCTAAAGTCTGAGGCTTATTGTAATAATTAAAGACTTCTAGACTAAGATGCAAACTCTCCAGACTTGTAAAAAGTCTAGTTTCCTGTTTTTCCGAGCAGTATCGATCGACACTAGGTTGGTGTCGGTCGATCCTCATCCTCTGTGTCGACTCTTCTGCTCGCCAGACTGGACTGTCTTCACGAAAACTGGCATAACTTTTGATCGCACCGTTGGAATGGCCTCAAACCACTCCAAATGAAAGATAATCCATTGATCTGTCCTGTGTCCAAATTTGAGCTCAATCCATCAGTGGAAAGTTCTTCAACGAATGGCAAACTTCTGACGTCTCTGCATGACTATACATCTCCATATGCTCCAAAATGCTCCAGAATGCTTCAATTTCTCCAATTAAGCTCTAAACGTACCTAAACATGTACAAGACTCCAAAAGACTCCAAAATATTAGAAAGACTCCATAAATAGGACATATATCATGGTCTAAAAGGGGTAAAAACCATTCTCTGTGGGGAGTCATATGGAATGATGCACATGTGTCTAGAATCCAAGAATCTATGTGACAACCTGAAGTCACAGCGAGCAAATCGTTCACAATGTCTTCTTCTGAATCTTCCTTATGAACCACATTTGCAGAACCTGACCCGCCAGCGTTCTGCTTCTTGTTTGGACAATCTCGCCTGTAGTGACCCTTCTTGCCACAACCAAAGCACATCGAATTCCTCCCGGGTTTAGACTTTGATTTGTCCCTATTACTACCATCCTGCTTCTGTTACAGTCTTCCCCTCTATGAATTGTAACTAACATACAATCCATCACCATGATATTTGTCAACCACAATAGTGTTCTGTCGCTGTTCATAATGAGATTGCAGCGAAGAACAAACTGTCTCCAACCCTATAGTCGTTTTATCAACTGTAAGAGCTGTCAATAACGTCTCATACTCAGGAGGCAGCTAACACAGCAAGATCATGGCTTTATCCTCGTCCCCAATCTTCATATCCACAAGCTCAAGATCTCCAATGATTTGGTTGAAGTTGTTAACGTGAGCAATAAGATCTCCAGACTCTGACATCTTCAACCATTACAACTTCTGTTTCAGATACAGCTTGCTGGATAATGACTTCGACATGTACATATTCTTTAACTTATCCCACATCGCCTTGCAAGTTGTGATGTTCATTACCTGATTGGTAATATCGTAAGAGAGACAAAGACGAATCGTTGAAACAGCTTTATCATGCATATCATCCCACTCATCCTGCTCGATCTTATCCGATTTTGTCTCCAACAGCGCCTTTTTCATCCCCTTCTGTGTCAGCATATCCTTGACATGCCCTTGCCACAGACCAAAGTTCTCCTTACCAACGAACCACGTAACGTCGAACTTGAGAGAACTCCCTTTGGTCATCGCTCATATTTTCGCAAACATTGATCTCTGATAACATTTGTTATGAATAAGAGCGAATCGAATAAGAAGAACGTCAAAAACCTAGAGAGAAACGTTGATTGAGGCAAGCACCCGTTTAGGGTTTCTTTATTAATCGTGTGAATGATATTCACAAACCCTAATACCTGGTATTTATAAGCCCCAAAACCTGATTCCTTATCCCACTTAGTAATGGGTTCCTCTTCTAATCCCAATAAGAAACCATACCACGTTTGACGTTTGACGTTACACGTTTCACGTTTAACAAGCCCATTTGCATATTATTTGTCACTTAGAAACAACAGAGATTAATACTACAATGACAGAGTTTGCTCAATGGTCGGGTCTATCAATGAACTCCAGCAAGACGGAGCTTTTCGTCGCAGGTCAATCACCACAAGAGGCGTTACAACTAGGAGGTTTTGGCTTCTCATTTGGTACCCTCCCAATCAGATATATCGGTCTTCCACTCATGCACCGGAAACTCCGTAGCTCAGACTACAGTCCACTACTTGAAAATATTCGAGCTAAGTTCACTTCTTGGACATCGTGTATCCTTTCATATGCTGGAAGACTTCAGCTCCTCAAATCGGTAATTTACAGAACTCTAAATTTCTGGATGTCAGCGTTTTTATTGCCGAAGGGATGTATAAATAAAATTCAGTCTTTATGCTCTCGCTTCTAATGGGCTGGAAATATTCAGAAAAAAGGGTTGGTAAAAGTGTCTTGGATGGAGGTGTTCCATCCAAAAAGGGAAGGTGGCTTAGGGCTAAGAAATTTGAATTTATGGAATATTACTTTGGCGATGAGGCTTGTTTGGCTCCTCTTTGCGGACAAGAGCTCTCTGTGGGTCATTTGGACTAAATCAAATAGGCTAAAAGATCAGAGTTTCTGGGCTCATGATGAAAATAAGAACGTTTCGGCAACTTGGAATGCTTTGCTATCAATGAGGAAACACGCATAGCGATTCTTAAGGTGTGGGGTTGGAAATGGTGAACGAGCTAGCTTATGGTTTGATCATTGGACATCTATCGGCCCTTTGATAAAAATTTGTGGTCAGCTCGGACCTAATCTTTTAGGGGTTCATCGTAATGCAACTGTAGCTGAAGCAGGAGATCAAAACGGTTGGCTTCTTCGTCCTGCTAGATCTTCTGGGGCAGAACTGATCCACATTTAGCTAACATCAGTCCAACTTCCAGCTCTATCCGAGGTTGAAGACCAGTATCACTGGCACATTGAAAACATAGTACACTTGGGAAGAATTAAGAGAAAAGATTGATGCGAAAGATTGGACTTCAAACGTCTGGTTTAAAGGTGCAATTTCTTCTAAAGCTTTCACATTGTGGACCGGTTATGTAGACGATCTTCCAACAAGATCAAGGTTCTCAAGCTGGGGACTTAATATCCCTTCCACATGTTGTCTCTGCAATTCTTCTTCGAAAACAAGGGACCATCTCTTCCTTTGATGTAATTGTGAGTGGTCAGGTTTGGGATCTGGCTATTCGAAGGATAGAAAACGAGTCCTTCAAATTTCACATTTGGACAGCCTTGTCAATGTGGCTATCGAGTCAGTATTCTCCTCTCAAGCCTCGCTGGCTAAGGAGGCCAATGGTCCATGCAGTGATTTACAACTTTTTGCGAGAGAAATCAACGTCTGCATAATGACATCGCATCAACGATGGAGGCGATATTCACACTCATTGACATGTCAATCAGAGATGCGATTCTATCCAAAAGGTTTCAAAAGGGATTTAAGGACCAAATGCAGGTCTGGCAGAGAAACACATAAATTAAATCCGCTTCGAATTATTTTCTAGATCATCCTTGCTTTTTTATTCTTTTTTTTTGGGCAAGGTTTTTCTTTTAAATTTTAACCAAGCTTTGTAATATTTACAACTCGCTATCTTTTATATGATCACTACAAGAAAATGGGTCATTTCCCACGGAAATTCCGACGGCCATAAATCCGTCAGAAATTTCAGACAGATTTCCGACGGAATTCAGACGAAATTAACTCCATCGGAATTAAGTACCCGTCGGAAATCTGTCGGACATTTCCGATGAATCGTATCCGTCGGACATTTCCGACGAATAATTCCGACAGATTTCCGACGGATCTTATAACCGTTTGACATGTCTGACTGATTTCCGACAAATAATGTCCGTCAGAATAATTCTGACAGAGTTCCGACGAATTTCCGACGGATGATGTAGCCGTTAGAAAGAATATCGACGTTACATAGCCGTTTGAATATTGTCGGTATCCGTTTGAATATATACGTTAAATCCATCGGAAATCCATCGGAAATCGCGCACAATTTTCTTATAAAAACGTATCCACCCTCTCATTTACAATTACAACAAAAAAAAACCTCTCATGTATAATATTTTACCAAAATGTCTTCTTCAGATCCTTATAATTATTTTCGATCATGGATGGACAAGTCTCATCAAATTACGGACACAGACCTAGTTACAGAGGAATTCAAAGAATGTCTTTAGGAATTCATGGCATTTGCGGGTACGCAGAAGAAAGCAAAAAAATTTGTAAAATCTACTGCCCTTGTACCAATTGTCAGAATCGTAGATTAGTCGTGATAGATGAAGTATGGTCACACATGTATTGTCATGGGTTTGTGCGGGGTTACAAGATTTGGTATTATCATGGAGAAAATGATACAGTAGTGGATAATTATGATAGTACTAGTGAACAATATATTGGCGATAACGCTAGCTTAGAAGAACCTGCAATGGAAGTAGAAAGTACTGTAGGTCCTGTTCAGATGGTGAACGATGCATTTCGTAAAATTATATAATCGGTTGCAAAACTTGATCTCTCCAGTACCAACGACACCACACGCCATGTCGTTTGCCAATGATATGCTCAAATTAATACCCTATAAGTACTAAAGCAGTTGTTGTAGAATATGTAAGGGTCGAACACAAGGACTCACGCAAACACACAATAGATTATATAGAAGAGAATTAAACTAAGTGATCAATGAAATTGAAAGCAAGTACGTAAATTCAACGAATTGTAAGTTCGATGGGAGAAAGATAGGTCCAGGGTATTTCTCAGGAAATCAATGAATGCAGACAAACTAATTAATAATGGTTCAGGTTGCGCACGGTTCTTGAACTCAAGTCACTAAGGTATAATTAACCAACTCT
This sequence comes from Eutrema japonicum, assembly GCA_030161315.1. Taxonomy (NCBI): domain Eukaryota; kingdom Viridiplantae; phylum Streptophyta; class Magnoliopsida; order Brassicales; family Brassicaceae; genus Eutrema; species Eutrema japonicum. The sequence continues at coordinate 39,537,827 of BSQW01000008.1, read as the reverse complement.
CGTTGCGAGAATTATCTAAGCCTAAATCCTAGAATTCCAAATCTCTTTGCGAATCCTAAAGTCTGAGGCTTATTGTAATAATTAAAGACATCTGGACTAAGATGCAAACTCTCCAGACTTGTAAAAAGTCTAGTTTCCTGTTTTTCCGAGCAGTATCGATCGACACTAGGTTGGTGTCGGTCGATCCTCATCCTCTGTGTCGACTCTTCTGCTCGCCAGACTGGACTGTCTTCACGAAAACTGGCATAACTTTTGATCGCACCGTTGGAATGGCCTCAAACCACTCCAAATGAAAGATAATCCATTGATCTGTCCTGTGTCCAAATTTGAGCTCAATCCATCAGTGGAAAGTTCTTCAACGAATGGCAAACTTCTGACGACTCTGCATGACTATACATCTCCATATGCTCCAAAATGCTCCAGAATGCTTCAATTTCTCCAATTAAGCTCTAAACGTACCTAAACATGTACAAGACTCCAAAAGACTCCAAAATATTAGAAAGACTCCATAAATAGGACATATATCATGGTCTAAAAGGGGTAAAAACCATTCTCTGTGGGGAGTCATATGGAATGATGCACATGTGTCTAGAATCCAAGAATCTATGTGACAACCTGAAGTCACAGCGAGCAAATCGTTCACAATGTCTTCTTCTGAATCTTCCTTATGAACCACATTTGCAGAACCTGACCCGCCAGCGTTCTGCTTCTTGTTTGGACAATCTCGCCTGTAGTGACCCTTCTTGCCACAACCAAAGCACATCGAATTCCTCCCGGGTTTAGACTTTGATTTGTCCCTATTACTACCATCCTGCTTCTGTTACAGTCTTCCCCTCTGTGAATTGTAACTAACATACAATCCATCACCATGATATTTGTCAACCACAATAGTGTTCTGTCGCTGTTCATAATGAGATTGCAGCGAAGAACAAACTGTCTCCAACCCTATAGTCGTTTTATCAACTGTAAGAGCTGTCAATAACGTCTCATACTCAGGAGGCAGCTAACACAGCAAGATCATGGCTTTATCCTCGTCCCCTATCTTCATATCCACAAGCTCAAGATCTCCAATGATTTGGTTGAAGTTGTTAACGTGAGCAATAAGATCTCCAGACTCTGACATCTTCAACCATTACAACTTCTGTTTCAGATACAGCTTGCTGGATAATGACTTCGACATGTACATATTCTTTAACTTATCCCACATCGCCTTGCAAGTTGTGATGTTCATTACCTGATTGGTAATATCGTAAGAGAGACAAAGACGAATCGTTGAAACAGCTTGATCATGCATATCATCCCACTCATCCTGCTCGATCTTATCCGATTTTGTCTCCAGCAGCGCCTTTTTCATCCCCTTCTGTGTCAGCATATCCTTGACATGCCCTTGCCACAGACCAAAGTTCTCCTTACCAACGAACCGCGTAACGTCGAACTTGAGAGAACTCCCTTTGGTCATCGCTCATATTTTCGCAAACATTGATCTCTGATAACATTTGTTATGAATAAGAGCGAATCGAATAAGAAGAACGTCAAAAACCTAGAGAGAAACGTTGATTGAGGCAAGCACCCGTTTAGGGTTTCTTTATTAATCGTGTGAATGATATTCACAAACCCTAATACCTTGTATTTATAAGCCCCAAAACCTGATTCCTTATCCCACTTAGTAATGGGTTCCTCTTCTAATCCCAATAAGAAACCATACCACGTTTGACGTTTGACGTTTGACGTTACACGTTTCACGTTTAACAAGCCCATTTGCATATTATTTGTCACTTAGAAACAACAGAGATTAATACTACAATGACAAAGTTTGCTCAATGGTCGGGTCTATCAATGAACTCCAGCAAGACGGAGCTTTTCGTCGCAGGTCAATCACCACAAGAGGCGTTACAACTAGGAGGTTTTGGCTTCTCATTTGGTACCCTCCCAATCAGATATATCGGTCTTCCACTCATGCACCGGAAACTCCGTAGCTCAGACTACAGTCTACTACTTGAAAATATTCGAGCTAAGTTCACTTCTTGGACATCGTGTATCCTTTCATATGCTGGAATACTTCAGCTCCTCAAATCGGTAATTTACAGAACTCTAAATTTCTGGATGTCAGCGTTTTTATTGCCGAAGGGATGTATAAAGAAAATTCAGTCTTTATGCTCTCGCTTCTAATGGGCTGGAAATATTCAGAAGAAAGGGTTGGTAAAAGTGTCTTGGATGGAGGTGTTCCGTCCAAAAATGGAAGGTGGCTTAGGGCTAAGAAATTTGAATTTATGGAATATTACTTTGGCGATGAGGCTTGTTTGGCTCCTCTTTGCGGACAAGAGCTCTCTGTGGGTCATTTGGACTAAATCAAATAGGCTAAAAGATCAGAGTTTCTGGGCTCATGATGAAAATAAGAACGTTTCGGCAACTTCGAATGCTTTGCTATCAATGAGGAAACACGCATAGCGATTCTTAAGGTGTGAGGTTGGAAATGGTGAACGAGCTAGCTTATGGTTTGATCATTGGACATCTATCGGCCCTTTGATAAAAAAATTTGGTCAGCTCGGACCTAATCTTTTAGGGGTTCATCGTAATGCAACTGTAGCTGAAGCAGGAGATCAAAACGGTTGGCTTCTTCGTCCTGCTAGATCTTCTGGGGCAGAACTGATCCACATTTAGCTAACATCAGTCCAACTTCCAGCTCTAACCGAGGTTGAAGACCAGTATCACTGGCACATTGAAAACATAGTACACTTGGGAAGAATTAAGAGAAAAGATTGATGCGAAAGATTGGACTTCAAACGTCTGGTTTAAAGGTGCAATTTCTTCTAAAGCTTTCACATTGTGGACCGGTTATGTAGACGATCTTCCAACAAGATCAAGGTTCTCAAGCTGGGGACTTAATATCCCTTCCACATGTTGTCTCTGCAATTCTTCTTCGAAAACAAGGGACCATCTCTTCCTTAGATGTAATTGTGAGTGGTCAGGTTTGGGATCTGGCTATTCGAAGGATAGAAAACGAGTCCTTCAAATTTCACATTTGGACAGCCTTGTCAATGTGGCTATCGAGTCAGTATTCTCCTCTCAAGCCTCGCTGGCTAAGGAGGCCAATGGTCCATGCAGTGATTTACAACTTTTTGCGAGAGAAATCAACGTCTGCATAATGACATCGCATCAACGATGGAGGCGATATTCACACTCATTGACATGTCAATCAGAGATGCGATTCTATCCCAAAGGTTTCAAAAGGGATTTAAGGACCAAATGCAGGTCTGGCTGAGAAACACATAAATTAAATCCGCTTCGAATTATTTTCTAGATCATCCTTGCTTTTTTATTCTTTTTTTTTTGGGCAAGGTTTTTCTTTTAAATTTTAACCAAGCTTTATAATATTTACAACTCGCTATATTTTATATGATCACTACAAGAAAATGGGTCATTTCCCACGGAAATTCCGACGGCCATAAATCCGTCAGAAATTTCAGACAGATTTCCGACGGAATTCAGACGAAATTAACTCCATCGGAATTAAGTACCCGTCGGAAATCTGTCGGACATTTCCGACGAATCGTATCCGTCGGACATTTCCGACGAATAATTCCGACAGATTTCCGACGGATCTTATAACCGTTTGACATGTCTGACTGATTTCCGACAAATAATGTCCGTCAGAATAATTCTGACAGAGTTCCGACGAATTTCCGACGGATGATGTAGCCGTTAGAAAGAATATCGACGTTACATAGCTGTTTGAATATTGTCGGTATCCGTTTGAATATATACGTTAAATCCGTCGGAAATCGCGCACAATTTTCTTATAAAAACGTATCCACCCTCTCATTTACAATTACAACAAAAAAAAACCTCTCATGTATAATATTTTACCAAAATGTCTTCTTCAGATCCTTATAATTATTTTCGATCATGGATGGACAAGTCTCATCAAATTACGGACACAGGCCTAGTTACAGAGGAATTCAAAGAATGTCTTTAGGAATTCATGGCATTTGCGGGTACGCAGAAGAAAGCAAAAAAAATTTGTAAAATCTACTGCCCTTGTACCAATTGTCGGAATCGTAGATTAATCGTGATAGATGAAGTATGGTCACACATGTATTGTCATGGGTTTGTGCCGGGTTACAAGATTTGGTATTATCATGGAGAAAATGATACAGTAGTGGATAATTATGATAGTACTAGTGAACAATATATTGGGGATAACGCTAGCTTAGAAGAACCTGCAATGGAAGTAGAAAGTACTGTAGGTCCTGTTCAGATGGTGAACGATGCATTTCGTAAAATTATATAATCGGTTGCAAAACTTGATCTCTCCAGTACCAACGACACCACACGCCATGTAGTTTGCCAATGATATGCTCAAATTAATACCCTATAAGTACTAAAGCAGTTGTTGTAGAATATGTAAGGGTCGAACACAAGGACTCACGCAAACACACAATAGATTATATAGAAGAGAATTAAACTAAGTGATCAATGAAATTGAAAGCAAGTACGTAAATTCAACGAATTGTAAGTTCGATGGGAGAAAGATAGGTCCAGGGTATTTCTCAGGAAATCAATGAATGCAGACAAACTAATTAATAATGGTTCAGGTTGCGCACGGTTCTTGAACTCAAGTCACTAAGGTATAATTAACCAACTCTCGTTGCGAGAATTATCTAAGCCTAAATCCTAGAATTCCAAATCTCTTTGCGAATCCTAAAGTCTGAGGCTTATTGTAATAATTAAAGACTTCTGGACTAAGATGCAAACTCTCCAGACTTGTAAAAAGTCTAGTTTCCTGTTTTTCCGAGCAGTATCGATCGACACTAGGTTGGTGTCGGTCGATCCTCATCCTCTGTGTCGACTCTTTTGCTCGCCAGACTGGACTGTCTTCACGAAAACTGACATAACTTTTGATCGCACCGTTGGAATGGCCTCAAACCACTCCAAATGAAAGCTAATCCATTGATCTGTCCTGTGTCCAAATTTGAGCTCAATCCATCGGTGGAAAGTTCTTCAACGAATGGCAAACTTCTGACGTCTCTGCATGACTATACATCTCCATATGCTCCAAAATGCTCCAGAATGCTTCAATTTCTCCAATTAAGCTCTAAACGTACCTAAACATGTACAAGACTCCAAAAGACTCCAAAATATTAGAAAGACTCTATAAATAGGACATATATCATGGTCTAAAAGGGGTAAAAACCATTCTCTGTGGGGAGTCATAAGGAATGATGCACATGTGTCTAGAATCCAAGAATCTATGTGACAACCTGAAGTCACAGCGAGCAAATCGTTCACAATGTCTTCTTCTGAATCTTCCTTATGAACCACATTTGCAGAACCTGACCCGCCAGCGTTCTGCTTCTTGTTTGGACAATCTCGCCTGTAGTGACCCTTCTTGCCACAACCAAAGCACATCGAATTCCTCCCGGGTTTAGACTTTGATTTGTCCCTATTACTACCATCATGCTTCTGTTACAGTCTTCCCCTCTGTGAATTTTAACTAACATACAATCCATCACCATGATATTTGTCAACCACAATAGTGTTCTGTCGCTGTTCATAATGAGATTGCAGCGAAGAACAAACTGTCTCCAACCCTATAGTCGTTTTATCAACTGTAAGAGCTGTCAATAACGTCTCATACTCAGGAGGTAGCTAACACAGCAAGATCATGGCTTTATCCTCGTCCCCAATCTTCATATCCACAAGCTCAAGATCTCCAATGATTTGGTTGAAGTTGTTAACGTGAGCAATAAGATCTCCAGACTCTGACATCTTCAACCATTACAACTTCTGTTTCAGATACAGCTTGCTGGATAATGACTTCGACATGTACATATTCTTTAACTTATCCCACATCGCCTTGCAAGTTGTGATGTTCATTACCTGATTGGTAATATCGTAAGAGAGACAAAGACGAATCGTTGAAACAGCTTGATCATGCATATCATCCCACTCATCCTGCTCGATCTTATCCGATTTTGTCTCCAGCAGCGCCTTTTTCATCCCCTTCTGTGTCAGCATATCCTTGACATGCCCTTGCCACAGACCAAAGTTCCCCTTCCCAACGAACCGCGTAACGTCGAACTTGAGAGAACTCCCTTTGGTCATCGCTCATATTTTCGCAAACATTGATCTCTGATACCATTTGTTATGAATAAGAGCGAATCGAATAAGAAGAACGTCAAAAACCTAGAGAGAAACGTTGATTGAGGCAAACACCCGTTTAGGGTTTTTTTATTAATCGTGTGAATGATATTCACAAACCCTAAGACCTTGTATTTATAAGCCCCAAAACCTGATTCCTTATCCCACTTAGTAATGGGTTCCTCTTCTAATCCCAATAAGAAACCATACCACGTTTGACGTTTGATGTTTGACGTTACACGTTTCACGTTTAACAAGCCCATTTGCATATTATTTGTCACTTAGAAACAACAGAGATTAATACTACAATGACAGAGTTTGCTCAATGGTCGGGTCTATCAATGAACTCCAGCAAGACGGAGCTTTTCGTCGCGGTCAATCACCATAAGAGGCGTTACAACTAGGAGGTTTTGGCTTCTCATTTGGTACCCTCCCAATCAGATATATCGGTCTTCCACTCATGCACCAGAAACTCTGTAGCTCATACTACAGTCCACTACTTGACAATATTCGAGCTAAGTTCACTTCTTGGACATCGTGTATCCTGTAATATGCTGGAAGACTTCAGCTCCTCAAATCGGTAATTTACGGAACTCTAAACTTCTGGATGTCAGCGTTTTTATTGCCTAAGGGATGTATAAAAAAAATTCAGTCTTTATGCTCTCGCTTCTTATGGGCTGGAAATATTCAGAAGAAAGGGTTGGTAAAAGTGTCTTGGATGGAGGTGTGCCGTCCAAAAAGGGAAGGTGGCTTAGGGCTAAGAAATTTGAATTTATGGAATATTACATTGGCGATGAGGCTTGTTTGGCTCCTCTTTGCGGACAAGAGCTCTATGTGGGTCGTTTGGACTAAATCAAATAGGCTAAAAGATCAGAGTTTCTGGGCTTATGATGAAAATAAAAACGTTTCGGCAACTTGGAATGCTTTGCTATCAATGAGGAAACACGCATAGCGATTCTTAAGGTGTGAGGTTGGAAATGGTGAACGAGCTAGCTTCTGGTTTGATCATTGGACATCTATCGGCCCTTTGATAAAAATTTGTGGTCAGCTCGGACCTAATCTGTTAGGGGTTCATCGTAATGCAACTGTAGCTGAAGCAGGAGATCAAAACGGTTGGCTTCTTCGTCCTGCTAGATCTCTTGGGGCAAAACTGATCCACATTTAGCTAACATCAGTCCAACTTCCAGCTCTATCCGAGGTTGAAGACCAGTATCACTGGCACATTGAAAACATAGTTTCAAACTCCTTCTCAACAGCGTACACTTGGGAAGAATTAAGAGAAAAGATTGATGCGAAAGATTGGACTTCAAACATCTAGTTTAAAGGTGCAATTTCTTCTAAAGCTTTCACATTGTGGACAGCTTATGTAGACGGTCTTCCAACAAGATCAAGGTTCTCAAGCTGGGGACTTAATATCCCTTCCACATGTTGTCTCTGCACTTCTTCTTCGAAAACAAGGGACCATCTCTTCCTTAGATGTAATTGTGAGTGGTCAGGTTTGGGATCTGGCTATTCGAAGGATAGAAAAGGAGTCATTCAAATTTCACATTTGGACAGCCTTGTCAATGTGGCTATCGAGTCAGTATTCTCCTCTCAAGCCTCCTCCTCGGCAAGATTCTCCTTTGTTACGTGATTAACCTCCATTGAGCCGTCTAGGATCATATCAATGCTTCTGGTATAGGTGTCGGTGCTGTTCTTATGCAAGAAAAGAGACCAATCGCTTACTTTAGCGAAAGGCTTGGAGGAGCCACCTTGAATTACCCGACGTACGATAAGGAGCTCTACGCGTTGGTGCGAGCTTTGCAAACATGGCAACACTACCTCTGGCCTAAAGAGTTCATGATCCATACTGATCATGAGTCTCTCAAACATCTCAAAGGTCTACAAAAGCTGAACAAACGTCATGCACGGTGGGTCGAATTCATCGAAACATTTCCATACGTCATTCGGTATAAACAAGGTAAGGATAATGTAGTTGCCGATGCATTGTCAAGGAGGTATGTTCTGCTTTCTACTCTTGAAACTAAGTTGCTGGGTTTTGAACAAATTAAGAATTATTATGCAACTGATTCCGATTTTAAAGAAGTTTATCGAGCAACCGAAAAATTTGCTTTTGGAAATTTTTTTCGAAACGATGGATTTCTTTTCTTTGAAAATCGACTTTGCATGCCTCACTGTTCTTTGCGAGAGTTGTTTGTTAGGGAATCACATGCAGGAGGACTTATGGGACACTTTGGAGTCGCCAAAACGTTGAGTACATTGCAAGCACATTTCTAATGGCCGCATATGCGAAAAGACGTGGAACGAATTTGCGGACGTTGTGTCACTTGCAAGCAAGCCAAATCCAAGGTAAGTCCGCAAGGTTTGTACTCTCCTTTACCTATCCCTACTGTTCCGTGGGTTGATGTGTCTATGGATTTCGTTCTTGGATTGCCTAGAACTAGGAAAGGTCGAGATTCCATCTTTGTGGTAGTTGATAGATTTTCTAAGATGGCTCACTTTATCCCTTGTCATAAAATGGATAATGCATCACTAGTTGCGGAATTGTTCTTTAGGGAAGTAATACGTTTGCATGGCATGCCTAGGACGATAGTTTCCGACCGTGACACTAAGTTTTTAAGCTATTTTTGGAAAACGTTGTGGTCTAAGTTAGGTACTAAACTCTTATTTTTGACTACTTGTCACCCGCAAACTGACGGGCAAACCGAAGTAGTGAATTCTTTGTCTACTCTTTTGCGTGCTGTTATTAAAAAGAATATTAGGACATGGGAAGATTGTTTACCGCATGTTGAATTCGCTTATAACCATGCTGTTCACTCCGCCACTAAATTTTCACCGTTTCAATTAGTTTATGGCTTTAATCCTATTACTCCCTTGGATCTAACCGAGTTACCTTCCAATGAGCGTTTGAGTTTTGATGGGAAAAAGAAAGCTGAGCTCGTGAAACAATTGCATGAACAAGCGCGGTTGAACATCGAGAAGAGGACCGAACAATACCATAAGCAAGCTAACAAAGGCCGACGTGAGTAAATTTTCGAACCGGGATATCTTGTTTGGGTTCATTTAGGGAAAGAACGTTTTCCGGACGAACGGATGTCTAAGCTCATGCAAAGGACAGATGGTCCATTCCGTGTAATCAAACGGATCAACAACAATGCCTACGTCATCGATTTGCAAGGTAAGTACGCTATTAGTTCGAGTTTCAATGTTTCTGACTTGATCCCTTTTGTTGCAGATAGTCCAGATTTGAGGACAAATCCTTTTGAAGGGGAGGGGCATGATATGATCCTAGACGGCTCAATGGAGGTTAATCACGTAACCAAGGAGAATCTTGCCGAGGAGGAGCTTGAACCCGAGGAAGCGTTGTACGTCCCGGAAGGACCGATGACGAGAGCTAAGGCGAAGAAGCTTAAGAACGCACTAGGAGGACTCGTTCGACATGTTCACGAAGCCGTGGTTTTGAAGGAAGAAGTGCCTCGAACCGCATTGGTTTCGATACAAGTCCAAGTGTGATCTTTTCCTTAGTCACGATTTTTACCCAATGGGTTTTACGTGACAAGGTTTTTAACGAGGCCTTGGAACACTTTTTCCCTCAAGCCCAAAATCCCGCTTCAAAATCCCTCAACAAATCCCGCAGCAAAATCCCTCAAGAAGACCAAGAGACATTCGATTTTTCCTTAGTCAAAATCTTAGTGTGTCTTTCTTCCATATTATAAATTCTTTGATGCACTTATAAGTTTTACCAAATTGGTTCTTCTACAAAAGATCCTTAATTCTATTCTCTCACCCAAGAACAATGAATCCCCAGCTCACGTGTTTTTCACTCAACCCTAGCCTGCGATTCAATAATCTCTTGGAAGCATAAATCTAATACAAAGTCTACTACAACTCTATGAAATCGAGTATGAAATTCTGTTTACTCACTTTTAAATTGAGTATCCGTTTCCCTCATTTTCCTGCTAGGATTGTAAATCCTGTATTTTACATATCCATACGATTGAGTCTTTGGGTTTCCGAAATAGTGTAACAATAAGTTGTTCGAATCATTGCTATTTGACCTGGACCTGTTCTAAAAAATTCGAGGCATTTCGAATTGTTTGTTGACACAGACAAAGTCAGGGAAAACCTCTGAAATTATTTCAATATTGAACCTTGGACATATAAGATTTCCGAATCGAATCTCTTTTGAAAGATGCTAAAGCTAAACTCAGATGGTAGTGCTACTTCGTCTGGGCTGGGGACTGGTGGTGGTATTCTAAGGGATTGTTATGGTGGTCTTATTATCGCTTATCATGGATACTTTGATAAGGCAACTAGCTTGCATGCAGAAGCAAAGGCGTTATTGCTCGGTTTGAAATTATGTTAAAGAAGTGGCATTTCATCCGTTCAGGATATGTGACTCTAAGGTTTTGGTAGAGATGTTGAATGGGGTGAATAGAGTTCCTTCGTCTACTATATTTAAGAAAATGGAAAGATATCGTTGATATGCTCAATTTAATACCCTAAAAAGTACTAAAGCAGTTGCTGCAGTAAATCAGGGGTCGAACACAAGAACTCAAGAATCACTCAATAGATTCTATAGATCAGAAACAAGCTAAACCAGATGATGTAATTGAAAAACAGAGTTGCAAGTAAAACGTTTGTAAATTCAATTGGAGGAATGTAGGCTTAGGGTATTTCTCAGGAAATCAATGAATGCAGCTAAGTTAGCTAACAGGATCCAGATTAAGCACTGTTCTAGAACTCAAATCACTAAAATATAGTTAACCAACTCTCGTTGCGAAAACTATCTAAATCTAAATCCTAGAAATTCCAAATCTCTTTGCGAATCCTAAAATCTAAATCAGCTTTAAAATCAGGTTTGATATGTTCACAAGTCAATTAAACCAAATCTCTTTGCGAATAATCAATTTGCTCACCTAAGGTTCTATCAGGTAATTAATCGCACTCTCGTGCCTAATTAATTATCCTAAGATCTAAGTTCCAGATTCGTCAACCTAGAATTAGCTTTGAGAACAACCTAAGGCGAAGAACTAATTTAGATAGTGAATCCTAACAGATAATCAACCTAGCATTCAAAGAAATCCCTATGAGAAAACCCTAAACCTAACAGGTGATCTACTCAGACATGGATATTAAATTAATAAACATGTTGAATAAATACTCTTATATTAAATCAGAAAGAGAAACAAGGTTTTGAGATCTGATCTCGGACGAAGGGAAACCAGACTTGTCTCTCCACAAAAATCTCTCTTAAACCTAAACAATAATAAAGCATAGCCTAAACAATGGCTGTAAAATCCTATTTATAACCTAAATCACGATTTGGGACCTTCTTGTAATTATCAAAGTCTTCTGGGTGCTTTTTGCAATTCTTCAAACTTCATTAAGTCGCGACTTTGAAATCTGCTTCGATGGGTATCGATCGATACCAGGGGGTATCGATCGATGCTCGGTGCTCAGATCGGGCTCTTAGTCATCAGACTTCAGTCTCGCTCCAGAATGCTCCAGAAAAGCTCCAATAATTCCAATTAAGCTCCAGACGTGCTATAACCTGTGAAAGACTCTAAAAGACTCCAAAACACAAGAAAAAACTCTATAAAAGGACTTATATCATGGCCTAAATAGGGTAAAAACCATGATATATCAACTCCCCCAGACTTAGCCTTTTGCTTGCCCTCAAGCAAATAGAAGACTAAACCAGAAAAAGAGGTTTGAAAACGTAGAGACTCACCTGTTCCTGAACCATCGAAAAGACCCTTTTCCCAAGTACCCAAATGTCACCTGATCAGCTTTCGATCTAACCACCATGTACTTCTCCGTAGACATTTGCAGCTTTTCCAGACTCCACACAAAATCCCACAGCATTATTCAAGTAAAGCCCTCATCGCCAGTTTCATCTCTGCAGCTAATTTTAAAGAACCTTCTAGACTCTTTACCAGACAATATCTTGACAAAGGAACCACCCTTTTCACACTTCTTTTGTATCAATTTCTCTCCCCCAGACTTATTTCTTATTATATCCTTATTATTATTATTTTTTTTTTTTTTTTTTTATTATTTTTTTTTTCAGCTTAGCATATACATATCAAGGTAGGAGACGCGAGTATTGATGGTGTTTGCCACCAAATCCCCGGTTCTTCCCTCTCTATGTATCAAAGGATGTAGGCGAATAATGGCATCATAGGAAAATCCTAGCCTCGCTTCCAATCCTTTGTGTGATCATCCCCTCTTAAGTAGAATAATGGGATCGCTGGAAATTTTCCTAACCCTCTACTCAGAAGAAAATCATTTCAATCTTTTATGCTCTTAATCTATCAACTTATTTCAGGGGAGAGAGATACCATAATCCTAAACACACGGGTTCCTTTATCAGATATGAATGATGAATCAAGCTCTATGAACACTAACCACATTGATGAAGTGCAAAAATTTGGCTCAGGCTTCAGAAGAACTCTGCTGGAGACATGAATGTTTTCTAGTCAACTGGTCAGTCTTTGGATTTTTCATTAGTCGATCTAGAACTGATCCTGTGACACTGTGCACTCAAAAACAAAATCACATCAATAGGTTCAAGCACAGGATCATAATCTCCAACAAACTTTGACTCAATAAAACAGTTTTGACTCTATAAAACGACTGACTCTAAGAAAAACAAAAACAATGTCAGCAGACACCTCCCCCAGACTTGAACAACACTGTCCCCAGTGTTATCTAGCCTAGAGTAGGTAAAAGAAACAAAAGAAAAGGATAGAATGAAGAGAAAAAAGAAATTACCTTCCTGGAATACCGAGTGTCGATCGACACACAGCATGGTATCGATCGATACCACGCTTAGATCGACTTGGTGAACTTTCATCCGCGATTGGTGTCGATCGATACCAATGGGGTATCGATCGATACCTAGGCGATTTCGAGTTGCTCCTTGTTCATCCTGACACAGACTCAAAACAAACGAAAAATCAAAAGGAAAAACGACTCAAGGACAGACTCACCAGTGGGTTGCCTCCCACCAAGCGCTCGTTTAACGTCAATAGCTTGACTGTAACGCCATTCAGGCCGTTGGTGCATCATCCAGAGGCATTATCTGCCCTGTTGGAATCTCGGCTTGCGCCCAATAATGTTTCACTCTTTGTCCATTGACAGTGAATTCCTCGCCTTTGCGATTTATCAGCACTACAGCACCATGTGGTCTGACCTCTTTGATTGTGAAGGGACCTGACCAACGTGAACGCAGTTTACCAGGAAACAATTGCAAACGAGAGTTATACAGAAGTACCTGGTCGTTCGGCTCGAAGTGTCTGGAGATGATCTTCTTATCATGATAAGCTTTGGTTCTCTCCTTGTACAGCCTCGAGTTCTCATAAGCATGGTGCCTGATCTCATCCAGCTCGTTCAGCTGAATCAACCTCCTCTCAGCAGCAGGCTTGATGTCGAAGTTCAGCATCTTTGTTGCCCATGCAGCCTTGTGCTCAATCTCCACTGGAAGGTGGCATGCTTTCCCATACAGCATTTGGAAAGGTGTAGTACCCAGCGGTGTCTTGAAGGCAGTCCTGTATGCCCAAAGTGCATCATCCAGCTTTGTAGACCAATTATTCCTAGAAGCATTCACTGTCTTCTCCAAGATCTCCTTGATCTGCCTGTTGGAGACTTCGACTTGCCCACTTGTCTGAGGGTGATATGGAGTAGCCACACGATGGTTTACACCATACTTCTTCAACAACTTCTCGAACACCTTGTTGATAAAGTGAGAGCCACCATCACTTATCACAATTCGAGGTACTCCAAAGCGAGGGAAAATGATGGTCTTAAACAGCTTAAGAACCACCGCAGAGTCATTCTTCTCACTAGCTATCGCTTCCACCCATTTGGACACATAGTCCACAGCAACAAGGATGTAGTTCTTCTTGTGTGAAGATGGGAAAGGACCCATAAAGTCAATGCCCCAGCAATCAAAAACTTCAACCTCAAGGATGAAATTTTGTGGCATCTCATGTCTCTTACTGATCTTCCCTCTTCTCTGACAAGCGTCGCACTGTGAGACGAAAGTGTGAGCATCCTTGAACATGGTAGGCCACCAGAAGCCTGCTTGAAGAGCCTTGGATACTGTCTTGAAGGTGGCAAAGTGTCCAGCATAGTCTGATCCATGGCAATGAAACAGAACATCTGAAACCTCTGACTCAGCAATGCATCTCCTGTATATGCCATCAGAACAATGCTTGTACAAGTAAGGTTCATCCCAAAAGAATCTCCTTATATCGCGCATGAACTTCTTCTTGTCATACTTCTTGAGGTGGTTTGGCTTTGCATCTGCAGCGAGATAATTGGCAATATCAGCGTACCATGGAGTATCAGAATCTGTTGCAGCGACGAGATGGTGGTTAGAAGCGACTGAACGATCGATGATGAGAACAGCTTCTGAACCGTCAGGGTATCGACCGATACCATAATGGTATCGATCGATACTGAAACCTGCAACTCGTGAAAATTGCTGATTCTCGGCCAGATTCATCTGAAACCCAGTTTCAATGAAGTAGATGGCTTCCTCAGGTAGTTGATCATCAATGGGGACGTCTTCATCGATCCGCATCCGCGAGAGATGGTCAGCAACTCCATTCTCTATGCCTTTCTTGTCCTTAACCTCAATGTCAAACCCTTGTAGCAAAAGAACCCAACGACAGAGACGAGGCTTGAGATCCTTGTTATTCATCAGATACTTGAGAGCAGCATGATCAGTATGAACAACCACCTTGCTCCCAATCAAGTAAGATCGGAATTTCTCGAAGGAGAAAACAACAGCAAGTAGCTCCTTCTCTGTGGTGCTGTAATTCCTCTGAGCATCATCCAAAGTCCTGCTGGCATAGTAGATGACGTGCAGCTTCCTGTCTTTCCTCTGACCCAGAACTGACCCCACAGCAAAGTCACTGGCATCACACATGATCTCAAAAGGCAGAGTCCAATCAGGAGGTTGCACAACAGGAGCACTCACTAAAGCTTCTTTGATCTCCTCAAAGGCTGCAAGACAATCAGTTGTGAAATCAAATTTGATCTCTTTGCACAGCAGAGCAGTGAGTGGACGTGCTATCTTGGAGAAATCCTTGATGAACCTCCTGTAAAACCCTGCATGACCAAGGAAACTCCGAATATCCTTCACAGAAGTAGGTGGTTGGAGACTTGTCATGACCTGAATCTTGGCTTTGTCAACTTCGATTCCAGCTTCAGAGACCTTGTGCCCAAGTACAATGCCATCCTGAACCATAAAATGACACTTTTCCCAGTTAAGGACCAAGTGTTTCTCTTCACACCTCTGTAGCACCTTGCACAGATTAGCCAAACAGATCTTGAATGATGACCCATATACTGAAAAATCATCCATGAACACCTCCATGAAGTCCTCGATCATGTCTGTGAAGATAGACATCATGCACCTCTGAAAAGTGGCTGGAGCGTTGCACAATCCAAATGGCATTCTCCTGTATGCGAACGTGCCATAGGGACACGTGAAGGTGGTATACCCTTGGTCATCTGGATGGATAGGAATCTGGAAGAAACCTGAATAGCCATCAAGGAAGCAGTAGTAGGGATGACTGGCCAACCTCTCCAACATCTGGTCAATGAATGGCAATGGGAAGTGATCTTTCCGTGTGGCCGCATTCAACTTCCTGTAATCAATGCACATTCGATGTCCAGTGATAGTCCTTGTGGGAATCATCTCATCCATGTTGTTCTTCATCACAGTTATCCCTCCTTTCTTAGGAACAACGTGCACTGGACTGACCCAAGAGCTATCTGAGATGGCATAGATAACTCCTGCATCCAAGAGTTTCATGACCTCTTTCTTAACCACCTCCTTCAGGTTTGGATTCAGCCTCCTTTGATGCTCAACTGAAGCCTTTGACTCGTCCTCAAGATGAATCCTATGCATGCACAGGTTCGGTGAAATACCTGAAATGTCATCAAGAGAATAGCCAAGAGCTTTGCGATACTTGCGCAGCTTGCTTAGCAGTAAAGTGACCTCTGCGTTGTTCAAAGAAGAGTTAAGGATTACAGGGTACGTGGAATTAGGACCAAGAAAACCATACCTTAGATTCGCAGGAAGTGGTTTGAGTTCCACCTTAGGAGCGTTCTCCTCGCTCCAATCTCCAAGCCCAGCAGCTTGCATAGTTCTTTCGGCCAAACTTCTTTCTGGCCGTAAGGTATCGATCGATACCATAAGAGTATCGATCGATACTGGTCGTGCTGAATCGAGTATCCTTCCGTATTCAGCAGCAGCATCGTGTGGCTTAACCTCTGACTCAACCGAACAGGCCAATGCTCTCTCCAATGGGTCCTCAGGATGCATTTCTAAGAAGTACTCCTCAGCTATATCACAGAAGGTATCAACGAAGAAAGTCCGCCCATCGATGGTTGGTTTCTTCATCATCTTCTCCATGTTGAAAGTCATGACCAACTCACCAATGTTAAGAGATATCTTCCCATTCCTGCAATCAATCAGAGCACCAGCTGTTGCTAGGAATGGCCTTCCCAAGATGAGAGGATCTCTGGGTTCCGAATCATACTCCAAGACAATGAAATCAGTTGGGATTAAACAGTTCCCAATCACAATTGGAACATCCTCTAGCAATCCTTCTGGAAGTCTAATTGAACGATCGGCGAGAATCAGCGAGATCCTAGTAGCAGTGAAGTCTGTCATTCCCATCCTCTTAGCAACCGAGTATGGCATGAGGTTGACACTTGAGCCAAGGTCACAGAGAGAACGCTCAAACCTGTCAGTAGCGATTGTGCAATCCAAGACAAAGCTCCCTGGATCTGGAAGTTTCGTTGGGATCCTGTTGCTTAGGATTGCACTGCACTCATGAGTGATCATCAGACAGCCTTCTTCAAGGTTCACATTGCTGGACACCATCTTCTTGACATACCTCTTGAAAGCTACAGAGGTCTTGATAGCATCGATGAAGGGAAGTTCAACAACCAGCTTGTCCAAAATTTCCTTGCACTTAGCATCCTCTACTTCCTTCTTAGTCTTCCCAAGAGCTCTGGGATAGGGTACTCTCGGGATGTAGACCCTCTCTGGTGCTGCTTTAGGCTTCTCCTTCACAACCTCAACTTCTGCATCGTCTTCAGGTTCGGTATCGATCGATACAGGGGGGGTATCGATCGATACACGGGAATTTGAGTCTTCCCGTCTGAGAATCGCGATCGGTGTCGATCGATGCTGAGGGGTGTCGATCGATGCCTTAGCGATTTCAGTGTCTTCATCGTCAGACATCTCGAAATTTTCAGTAGGCTGATCCACCTTTGCCCCCGATTTGACCTCCTTACCACTTCTCAAGGTAATGGCATTGATGTGTGCCCTTGGGTTCTCTCCTTTTCCTGGTAGAAAACCTTCTTGTCTTCTTGAACTCTCTGAAGTCTGAGCTACCTGAGTTTCCAGCTTCTTCTGACCAATACCCAGAGAATCGATCCTTCCACTCAGATCTTTGTACATGGCGTCCATCTTACCATTGAAGGTTACTGTAATCTGCTGCTGTCCTTGAACGAGTGTTTCAAGCATGGCTTCAATCTTGTTCTCTGATGTCTTAGCAGTCACAGGTTCGTAAGAAGGACTTCTGTAGTTCCTGGTGTAACCACTGATCTGGGCAGGTTTCTGGTTGAATCCTCCTTGCTGGAAGTTGTTGTTGAAGCTCCGATTGTTGTTGAACTGGTTCCTCTGTCCCTGAAAGCCAGAACCACCAATGTAGTTCACGTCTTCTGCTTCATTCTCATTGAAAACCTCAACATCCTCAGCAAAATGGACAGCTTTTGTTGTCTTTCCCAGCAGAAGACTGTGCATAGAATCTAGTTGAGCCTTAAACTCAGCGATCTGTGATCCATCTTGATTACCAGCCAGCTTCTTGCGCTCGAAATCTGCACTCTTTGTGCTGCTGCTAGATGCAAAATTCTCAATCAACACATAGGCGTCCTCAGGATAGTTGGTGTTGAAGTTTCCATTGCTTGAAGAGTCCAGAGCCATCTGATACCTCCAATCTACTCCTCTGAAGAAGATACCTAGCAGCTGCACATCAGAGTATCCATGGTGTGGACAGTCTCTTTGGTACGATCTGAATCTTGTCCAAGCAGCCTTGAACGCCTCAGTAGGTCCTTGAGAAAAAGTAGAGATCTTATTCCTCAGATCTTCAGATCGTCCATCATCATAGAAGTTAATTAGGAAGGCTCTCTTGGTGTCTTCCCAATTAGTCAGTGATCCAGGAGGTAGCTGCCTCAGCCAGTAAGTAGCCTCTCCACCTAGAGAGTAGGGGAAAAGCTTGCAGAAAAGATAATCGTAGGACACTCCATTGCTCTTGATGCTAGTCACCAAGTCCTCGAATTTCTCTACATGATCCATTGGATGCTCATGAGGCAAACCATGGAAGAGATGCTGTCCTACTAGAGTGTAGTAAGCAGGCTTCAGCTCAAAGTCATTCCGCTCATACGCAGGGGGACGAATCGCAGAGCGATTGGCGAAAAATTGCTCTGGCCTGTTGTGTTCACCAATCGTTCTACCACGATTAACCACAGCATCCCTTGCGTTCCTAGCGGCATTCTCAGCGACAACCGGAGCAGGTTGAATGACAATCCCCTCTCCATCCAGACGTTGTCCTTGCTCATTGCACAACCGACCCTGTTGGTCCCTGTAAGCTCCAGCAGCATCACGAACCAACCCAACTTGATTGTTGTTCATCTTAGCTGACTTCTTTGCTTTCCTGTTTGTGCGTTCCACTTGTGCTAGCTGTTCCAGTGATAGATCAACTAGCGGAGTACTCTTTTTGCTTCTGGTTTCAAGATTATGCATGCACCTGAAATCACAAGTAAAGAGCGTAAGTAACTGAAATTTACGACGGGTATCGACCGATACTCAAGGGTATCGATCGATACTCGGGCGATTTAGACGAATTTCCTAGCTAAAATCTAACGGCGAATTGAGTCCCCGGCAACGGCGCCAAAATTGATATGCTCAATTTAATACCCTAAAAAGTACTAAAGCAGTTGCTGCAGTAAATCAGGGGTCGAACACAAGAACTCAAGAATCACTCAATAGATTCTATAGATCAGAAACAAGCTAAACCAGATGATGTAATTGAAAAACAGAGTTGCAAGTAAAACGTTTGTAAATTCAATTGGAGGAATGTAGGCTTAGGGTATTTCTCAGGAAATCAATGAATGCAGCTAAGTTAGCTAACAGGATCCAGATTAAGCACTGTTCTAGAACTCAAATCACTAAAATATAGTTAACCAACTCTCGTTGCGAAAACTATCTAAATCTAAATCCTAGAAATTCCAAATCTCTTTGCGAATCCTAAAATCTAAATCAGCTTTAAAATCAGGTTTGATATGTTCACAAGTCAATTAAACCAAATCTCTTTGCGAATAATCAATTTGCTCACCTAAGGTTCTATCAGGTAATTAATCGCACTCTCGTGCCTAATTAATTATCCTAAGATCTAAGTTCCAGATTCGTCAACCTAGAATTAGCTTTGAGAACAACCTAAGGCGAAGAACTAATTTAGATAGTGAATCCTAACAGATAATCAACCTAGCATTCAAAGAAATCCCTATGAGAAAACCCTAAACCTAACAGGTGATCTACTCAGACATGGATATTAAATTAATAAACATGTTGAATAAATACTCTTATATTAAATCAGAAAGAGAAACAAGGTTTTGAGATGTGATCTCGGACGAAGGGAAACCAGACTTGTCTCTCCACAAAAATCTCTCTTAAACCTAAACAATAATAAAGCATAGCCTAAACAATGGCTGTAAAATCCTATTTATAACCTAAATCACGATTTGGGACCTTCTTGTAATTATCAAAGTCTTCTGGGTGCTTTTTGCAATTCTTCAAACTTCATTAAGTCGCGACTTTGAAATCTGCTTCGATGGGTATCGATCGATACCAGGGGGTATCGATCGATGCTCGGTGCTCAGATCGGGCTCTTAGTCATCAGACTTCAGTCTCGCTCCAGAATGCTCCAGAAAAGCTCCAATAATTCCAATTAAGCTCCAGACGTGCTATAACCTGTGAAAGACTCTAAAAGACTCCAAAACACAAGAAAAGACTCTATAAAAGGACTTATATCATGGCCTAAATAGGGTAAAAACCATGATATATCAATCGTGACTACTTTTGATCATTGTTACAGAGAGTCCAATCATGTAGCGGATGCTTTAGCTACTTTAGGGCAGCAAGAGAAGAGTTTTTTTCCATAAGATTTCTGCACTGCCGTCGGGGTTACGAAGTCTGATCTCCATGTATTCAGTGAATCTGCCTAGCATACGTGTTAGGAGGCGCGTAGCGGGAAAGAATGAGTGATTGCCCTTAGGCACCTAGCACATGACCTCAAATGGTCAATTCCAATCTGGTGGTTGGACTATGGACGCGGTCACTAGAGCCTCTTTAAGCATCAAGAATGCCTCAAGGCATTTTCATCAAACACAAAAGCCACATCTTTGCATAAGAGTTGTGTGAGTGGCCTAGAAATCTTCGAGAAATCCTTGAGAAATCTCCTATAGAACCCTAATGTCCTAAGAAGCTTCGAATACCCTTTATCGAGTTTGGTGGTTGCAAACTTGTCAGCACCTCAATATTCGCTTGGTCAACGAATTTCTTACTTGTTTTGAACAGTATTCTAAAGACAAGTCTTACGAAAAGCAGATTTCATTTTTTGAGGAAATTATTAAGTGGGATTCTGAAACGTATAATTACAGCTTGCACTGTTAACGGCGAACTCTCGCAATAAGCTCTACTTTCTTTCTTTCTGGTTTTGGTATCCCGATATCTTTCGTAGGATGAGTTCGATCCATTAGGTTCTTCAATTTGTTCAGAAAAGAAACAAGAAACAAGAAAACATCTTTGATTACGATTAAAAGGAACAATCTCAAATAGACCAAGATCAAATTTCGGGTCATTTCTTGGTGAACATGATCTGCCATAATCTCTTCGAGGAACGCCTTCATTTATGTGCCAGAATAAAGAGAGATTTGGTACGAAAGTGGAAGAGACTTTATTGTATATGATAATCAAAGGGAGTGGGAAAGCTGCAGTAATTATTTGGAAAAGCCCGGTTCTCTTTGTCTTCGAGCTTTCATTTTTGAATCCACTCTTTCGTTCCTTCATATACTCCCCCCCACCCACCAATAGATAGAGACAAATAGGATCAACCAAACCACGTCTACAAAATGCCAGTACCATGCAGCTGCTTCAAAGCCAACGTGATGCTCCTTCATCAGATGACCAAGATATTGCCGAATACCACATAGAGGTCCCCCACTTCGATTCCCGCCCCGTTCACATCTCCGATCCAAGATAAGGGATTACTCTGTTAGATCTTTTTGGTCTGGAGCCGGCTGGTAATGGACTTACTTACCTTGCTTGTGGACCAGCTGCGGAGCTAGCCTTTCTTTGTTCTATTGGTTTGGTGGTTGCTACCAAGACGATTTCTTTATGCCCATCAAAGAACCTCGAGATGCTAATCCACGAAAAACGATACGAAAAATTCGAAAGAACTTAGATACAGAACGAGGGTGACCCGTGGAAATACATCGGTTTCTTACTCGTGCAAAAGAACTATTTATTGGCAACTTGGACTACTTATAACGATGTTTGTCCCGCATATCACTAGGAAGATAAATGACTAGAAACAGAACAAAGGAGAGATCTAGCATTGTTATTCCAAGTTCCGGCACATCAGCAGATATACTCATTCATGACAGACAGGAAGCACCGCTCGGAATAGCAACAACGACTACCTGCCACAGCTGGCACAGGAAAGCAACACAGAACAAAAAGGGGAAGCTCTCACTAATTAGTTGATGAGGAACGCAGTAACTCGACCCGTTGCTTCTCTGCTTCTTGTTGTTATTAAATCGTTAGCACAACATAAAAACATTCCTCCTAGAGTAGCTGTTTATACGAATAACAGAAACTCTGTTATAGCCATTTATGTACATTCAATGTACTCTACGGATAGAGGAATACAAAGAGTTGAACATAGTAAAATTAGAAATTGAAAGATTTCGTTGAAATTGTTCGTTTGAAAATTTCCTGAAAAGCTAATCATAGGTTCTTCTCTCCATCGGAACAATAGGGCCGTTATGCTCATTACGAAACTTGTTGAAGAGATGAAATATAACCAAGATATATCTTTTTGATCAGAGGTTGAATCGATGATTAGAAGAAGAATTAGGCCAAAAATTATGATACATTCTGGGAAATTAAAACTTCCATCGAAGAGAAGCAAGTAAAAGGCTTTTATAAAAATTCTCGTAGAATCGAAAATGAAATTTTCATTCTGTACATGCCAGATCATGAATTAGTAACTGCATCCAATCTCCAAAAAAAAACCAATTTTTGATTTTTGGAATGGAATATTTACGGAATCCCCATGAATAGGATAAAACCTTATTCCATGGTATTTACATGAGATTGCCCTTTCTTATTCTTAAGAAAGTCCCCGAGAGGGCTTAGTTGATCCATGATTTATGTTTCGTCTTTTCTTTCCTTTTCGTTTGTTTCGAGAAAGAGATCGATCAATTCCAAATTTTTTTTTCTATTGATTCTTTTCGGATCGAGATATATGGATCCATGGATCTATGTGTCTATATAGACCATGTTCATGGATTAACGAAAATGTGAAAACGCTTTATTTGCCTCTGCCATTCTATGAGTCTCTTCCTTTTTGCGTATGGCATCGCCACTCCCTTTCGCAGCATCCACCAATTCAGAACTTAATTTGAAAGCCATATTTCGACCTGGACGTTTTCATTCGTGCTTCAAGTATGATAGTAACCCTGTCTCCATAAAATCAAGGAAGAAGAAGCCAAGACTAAGAGCTTGCTGTCAGCTTCTAGTCTATATTCTATCCGAGTCCCTTTTTCAGGGATAACCTACCTCTTCCATGGTAATGGTACCCACATCCAAACAACTCCTAATTCCCCTAAGTCAATCTATCTGTCAATCTTGAGACAATTCTCGCCTAACTCAGTGTACTTTTTTAGCCGAGAATTTGCCCGAGAGCACCTTCTACTGCATCCAGTACTAGATAGGATGACACCCCATTTATTCTGGAATAATATTTTTAGGAGGGACAATTTTACATATTTCTGCCAAATCTTTCTATTATTAAGTACGGCTGGTACCATTTCGATGTGTTTCGATTCTTCCGACCAAGAGAGGTTTGATGCTTTTGAATTCATTGTATTAATTCCACTTCCTACTCGCGGTATGCTCTTTATGATCTCGGTTCATGATTCAATTGCCATGTATCTCTTATTAATAAGAATGATTGACCGATCTCTTACTTTCTAGCTTGACAGGTTCCTTACCGTAATAAGATGTGAACCTTTCCGGGAGTGATTCCATACCATCTCTCTTTAGTTCCAAATTCTGGTTCAAGCTGCACCATATAGACCTAAACAACTCATTACAGGTCATTCACGTATCCAACGAACGGGGCAGAGAAAGCAGGAACTCTCTCTAAGAAATGCACTAGTTAGAAAGGACTTCCCTTTGGCCTTTCTAACCATTCAAACAGGGAATCGAGCTAATACTTCAACATCGTCATTGTCGATCGTAGTGTGGCTAAGGAGTACCGTTCTCTACTTGATGCTTTGCAAGTAGATATATCTGATGCCAAGTCTATTGTATCTGAGACGGGTTCTCTTGAGTTCGCCAAGCGGTCCCGGGTTAAGATAATGTCGAAGGACTTATCCCCAGTATCTGCGAAAGCTGTGCTTGAGAGCTACTTCCTCGTTGGGCCGAATTTCGTCTTTGTTCTACCAGTCGGTCTCACATTTAGGCAGGCTTATACCATTACGCTCACGAGCAGAATCTTTGCTTGAGCCTACCTTCGCACATCTCTGTTACTCTTTAGGAGGCATCCGCCCCGTTAGAAGCCCGAGGAACGCCTGTTACTTTGATTGAGACTGTAAAAGGTGGGAAACTACAGGGGAGTGGCTAGCAAATATAATAAATGAGAGCTGCTCGCTAAATAGAATGAGGGGTCTACTTCTTCTAGATTAGTGACTTCGAGGAACGCCAGTCTCTCGACTGAGAGGAACGCCTATCTTTGAGTAAGTCCTTGGTCTAAGTGATGCCCTATCTAGTTATCCCGGTATCGGTCTTTCAATAGTCTATGGCGTTCAGACGCTAGTTATTGCCCTTGTCTGAGAAGGTAGCTCTCCTAGTAGCAGTTGTCATTGCTACTCTACTATGGACCAACCTATCACCTATCCTTGTACATAACTGCATTTGTAATAGAATAGGTTATTCTTTCTCTGTGCTATATCTCAAAGGCTTTCATTCGTAGCATCAATTAAGTCAGTTTATGAAGGGAAATCCATTGAACAAATCACTCAGTGCCTCCCCTCAAGCACGACATATTTACTTTGATAAGCGCACTAGCTTCTCATCCATGGCGAGTGGTATCGTGATTACAACGGCTTTGATCTTTCTGTAAGTAAAGTTTTTGTTATATCACTTATAAAGGCCCTTCTTTGTTTGTGGTTAAAGGCCGTACTTAAATATGAAGGTCTCTGATCCCGAATTTCGGAATAAGTCTTTCGGTTTTTTAGCGTTAGAATGCGTCTTCTGGTCCTCATGTGGGTGATTGGCCATACTCATAAGTCCGATACCATTGATGTCCAATAGCTTTGGTAGTAATGGCTGGATCTACTACTACCTCGTCCATTGAGTATAAGAGAGCAAATGATGGTATAGCAATGAACATCGAGATGAGACTAGGAAATATGGTCTGAAGAATCTCGATAGTAGTTCCATGAACAATCCTTTGCGGGATTGCATTTTCTTTATAGTGGAAATGCCATAAAGCGCGAACCAAGATCCATAATACGAAAACCAAAATTAGAATGAGGAAGAAAAAGATATCGTGATGTAAGTCTATTATTCCTTGCATTATAGGTGTAGCTGCATCTTGAGATCCTAATTGCCATGGTTCCGCTGCATCACAAGGATAAATTGTGAGGAATAACCATTTTAGAACAATCATTTTCAAAGCAAAGGTTCCTTCATTGACTGCTCTGCTCCCCCCCTCCAAACCCGAGAAGTGTTCTGCTGAGGTAGGAGAAGGTAGATGAGCTACTCCATGTGAAGAGAGGAGAGTGACTGTAAAGACACAACTTCCACCCTGTTGGCTGTAGTTTTAGCTTGTATATGTGATGAAAAAATGAGATTTTCTTTCATAGAATCACTCTTTCACTCGGTAAGTACCGTTGGACCTCTCGCAAAAAGTGATCGAGTATGTAAACAACCTCTCCTTTCAGTCGAGTTGCTAAAGCACCTCTCCTTTCAGTCGAGTTGCTAAAGCACCTCTCGCAACAAGTGCTCGAGTCACTCCGTGCCTCTCCTTTGCTGTTCGAGTAAACAAGAAATGCTCGAGTTACTAAATACCTAAGGGGCCCCTCTCTGATAAGGAAAGAAACGAAAAAATCTCAAATTTATGAAAAATTTGGTTCGATGGATTTTGCTCCTGCTCGATTCCGTAGCTGGTTTTTTCGGACGTTTTATAGGATCAGAAGGAAGCGCTATAATGACCACTACCACTACATTCGTTTCATTCTTCCCGCTAGTGGCCTTCTCCTTTTGTTTGAGTTCCTTTCGTTTGAAAGGGGCGCTGAAGAAGCTGGTTCGTGGGATCTTTGATCCGGATCGATGTCATCCACCTAGTGAGTCCGGCTTTGCCCCTCCTGTTGGGACCTTTTGTTTGGAAGGCCGTAGGAGGGGAAGCACTTCCTTCTACGGGCCCTAACGGGGCGGAGCTCTCCTCCACGTGGGAGGAGGATTCGTTTGAACTGGACGTTCTCGGAGAATAATTCTCGTCCTCCAAAACGGACACAGACCCCCCGACAGGGGAATCCCAGACGGAAGAGAGTGAACCCTCGGTAAATCAACTGGGTCTCGGGACATCCCAAATGGAAGAGGGGGAACCCTCGGTAAATCAGTGGGGTCCCGGGGAAGCTGCGCCTGCGCTTCCAGCTAATCCAGTAAGGGGGGGGGGGGGGGGGGCGAAGCTGGGCCATATGACCCCTATCCCTACAGAAGGGATGAAATGATTGGGGGGGGGGGGGGGGGGATAGCGTGGAGGCGATAGAACGCCGCCTTCTGGCTCAATTTGCTTATCCCTCATACGAGGCCATCCAATTAGCCCACATTCAATCCGAAGACCTCTTCGAGGTCAAGGTAGAGATTGTGAAGGTAATGGCTGGCCTAGATCCAACGAGGGATTGGATGGGGCGGGGAGCTTGGGCCCTCAAAAATCCCTGTACCGCCACGGGAGAACACTCCTTGGAGCAGTTATACCGCCTGTTAAGTGCTCTAAATGAGCACGGTAAAGAGGCCCCAGAATTGGAGGAACTCAAAAATAGAGTGTTCCTCAAGAAAGGCGGCCCTGGGGATTCTATCGCATAAGTAAGCAAGCTACCTTTCGGGATGGGCTTTTGCTTCTTTCTTTATTTTTTGATATGCCGCGTCTTTGCCAGCAAGGAGCGAGAAAACAAAGTGTGCTGTAATGATGCCAGAATTTGCACCAATTTCTATATATTTAGTGATTAGTCTGCTGGTTTCTTTGATCCTACTCGGTGTTCCTTTTCCATTTGCTTCCAATAGTTCTACCTACCCAGAAAAATTGTCGGCCTACGAATGTGTTTTCGATTCTTCCGGTGATGCCAAAAGTCGTTTCGATATACAATTTTATCTTGTTTCAATTTTATTTTTAATCCCTGATCTAGAAGTCACCTTTTTCTTTCCTTGGGCAGTAAGATTGATCCGTTTGGATTTTGGTCCATGATGGCCTTTTTATTTATTTTGACGATTGGATTTCTCTATGAATGGAAAAGGGGTGCTTCGAATCGGGAGTAAAGTGATAGGGAAAAAAATGGGGGGGGGGGGGGGGGGGGAGGAAAGAGAATAATGTCGACATCTCATCAATTGATTCGTCATGGTATAGAAGAAAAACGGCGCACAGACCATACTCGAGCTTTGGATAAATGTTCACAGAAGCAAGGAGTATGCCCGCGTGTTTCAACAAGAACACCGAAAAAACCTAATTACACTCCACGTAAGATAGCCAAAGTACGGTTGAGCAATCGACATGATATATTTGCTCACATTCCGGGCGAAGGTCATAATTCGTAGGAACATTCACGGGTGTTAATAAGAGGAGGTAGAGTGAAAGATTCGCCAGGTGTAAAATCCCATTATATTCGAGGAGTAAAGGATTTGCTGGGAATTCCGGGTCGGAAAAGAGGCAGATCAAAATATGGTGCAGAAAAACCCAAATCGATATGAATGGAAGATGCCTCTGGAACTAGTATCTGTCAGTCGATGGAACAATCACAACGTTACGCCCCAAAATCCAACTATATGGAGCCGTTACGAATGACCATAATGGAGTCTACTACACACTAGCCAAGAAAGAGTGTATTTGACTCACTTCGCCCTTGGAGGTGAGTGGAGGAAGTACTGAAAGAAAAGCTTGCTTCTTATAGTTCTAACGTCTAGCGAAGCAACCCTTAGCCCTCAGGGGGTTACTGCGTTACCTTCACCCTCAGCCGTCGAGGGGTTGCTTCGCCAGCCCGGTTGCTCCGCTAGGGCTACTTCGCTGGGGCTGCTGGCGCTGCCCTTGTAGGGTTGCTTCGCCAGGGCTGCTTCGCTGGGGTTGCTGCGCCAATAGTGCTAATTATAGAACTCGACTGATGCTTCGCTAGGAGAGGACAATAGTTCTAACGAAAGTGAAACAAATTTTCTGCGCTAATAGTGCTAACAAAAGGAATGTGCTGAAGGATCTTTCGGAGTATAGTGCTCCAAAAGAATCTATCCTCCCTCTGAGGATAAACCGAGTCATTGGACACCTGAGGGATATCAATTTTACCAAGGGAAAAATCTAATTCCTGAACGATGGCGAGCTCCGAGTCCAATCTCAGCTTCTCAGCCTGGATGCTCGTCTTTTCGGCCTCAAAATCATTGATGGTCTACCCGATAATATCATCGAGAAGAAGGATATTGGATTTACACTCCATAATTTGAGTCTCGGTATCAACCTCGATCATCTTCTTCTCCCATTTATCCTTTATCCCCAAAAGAATGGCACGATACTTCTTGGATATCTCCCTCCTCGCGGCCCTCTCTGCCTTCTTCACCATTTCTTTTTGCCTCTTGGCAATTTCTTCGAGTCTTCGGTAATCTTCTCAACCTGGACCCTCAAGTCCACTATGTTTCCACTAGCTGAGCGCAAACCAACCACAGCAGCTCCAGCTCGCCCCTCGAAAGAGGTAATCAGCTCGTTGGCAGCGGAAACGGCCTGGCAAAAAGAAGTAAAAGTTCAGTAAAGGAAAAATCAAAGCAATAAAGAAAAAATGGGGTAAAAGACAGCAAAAACTACATGGCCCATCGCACTTGCGAACTGAATATAGCCCTCAGGCTTCTTCATGTTCCTAAGAGATGGCAAGAAGCAGGACGAGGGCCTAACACGCCTAAAGAGATTTGCAAGTTGGGAGCTGTTTTCCACAATTGCCTCAGGTCCGTCAAAGTCGAACCTAAAGGCATTTGGAGAAGCACCTCCGCTACCCTGAGAACGAGGTATCGCATACCTCCTTGATGTTTCCTCACCATCAAAACCATCACCACGAGATCGTTTGGAACGGGATTGCTGCTCAGCCGAATGACTTGGCTCCTTAGAGGACACCCTGGAAGTGGACCTTTGAGGACCTGTAGCTCAAGCATCGAGTTGGGCGATCTCGGTTTCACCACCTATTGGCAATATGCCACCCCCACCAAGATCAGCTTCGGGCTCACGATGCTCCTCTCGATGCGCCATCTCAGCATGAATGGACTTACCAAGAGCCTCTTTAACCCTCTTATCAAGAGCACCAGCTGCCGTCGGGGCAGGGCGCAATCGCATCCTCTCCCTATAAGAAAGACGCGGCGGTTTCTTGGGAGGAACCATATTGCTGGATTCGGTGGAACTCTCGGTACGAGTAAGATCAACCTGGGAGGTAGCAGGGGCAGTATCTGGCACCTGGGAACCAGCCAGGGGATCAACCTCAACACGGGCTAGATCTTTGGCAACGGCCTTGAGTCTCGGGATAATGGATGGAGCGGGAGCGGGAGCCGGAGCTTGAATTTGAAGCAAAGGAGATGGAGGTAGAGAAGCTGCAAAATCAAATAAAGGGGAGCTAAATAAAAGAAACAATTCTTAATCTAAGAAAGATAAAAACGTAAGTCCTTCCAAACCTGTAAGCTGGCAAGCAGCCGCAATGGACAGTCCGGGAGATCGACGTTCATGACCTTGCTGAATCCTATCAAGGGAGAAACCTTTCCATTCGGAACCCTCACCTTTGACAAGGTCGACGAGCCGCTGAACCTCAGCTGTTACTGTCTTCGAAGAATCAATTGACTATGAACAAAGAAAAAAGGGTCACCACAATAGAACGAAATAAAAGGGGGAAACGATTAAGAAATCCCCCGAAGGAATGCTCAGGTCGATATACGAGTTCGCGCTGACCGGTGATCTGAGCCCAGGAGTGTCTACGCACCGACTCGCCTTCAACGGATCTGCTGGAAACTCGGAAATAAAACCACTGCTCCCACCATTTGTCATCTCTCACATTGAATTTAAAAACAGATCGATTGACATTCGCCAGAAAATAGTAGGTCCCGCAAAGATGACAATTCCCCTTGACGTTAAAGAGCTGGTGAAAGACTTCTGTATCAAAAATAACCCCAGACTCTCTAGAGCGCACCCAGAGTGCGACCAGGGACCTCATCGCACTGGGCATAAGCTGCGGAAGGGCAAACCCGAGGTCACTGATCATGTTAAAAATAGCTGCTGGGATGGGAAAAGTAAGGCGACATCTCAGGAAGAACGCGGCATAACCACATGCATAACCCTCCGGGGGATTCTCCGGGGAACCATCAGCCGGCGGGATGAGCAGATCGCCGATATCAAGTCCGCATAAGGAAGAGATATTCGCAAGCTCAGCAGCCGAAATCGTGCTCTTCGAATGGGAATCTAACCGTTCAGCAAGGGGAGGAGGAGCATCCAGCTAAGAAGCAGAAGCCATTGCAGGAAAAAGCAAAGAAAATCGAGTTTGAAAAAGAATGAAATTCAACCAGAAACGATGGTAGTCGAATTTTTACAGAGAAAAATATCTCGGATAAAAGTAAAGAGTAAGGAGAAGACAGTTCAATTAATGGAGTGAAAATAATAATAAAAAGAGAAGGGAAAAAGTAAAAAGATATCATTACCTCGGTAAGTGGGAGTTGATGCGGCGTGGGGAGTTGAAGCAACAAGAACCCCTTATTTTTATCCACTCGCCCACTCATCCTGTCACGTCCCTTAAAAATCGCACAAACGTTACAGGATCCCAACAAACTCGCCTTGCGAGCAAGAGATCAAATCAGAAGCCCGAGATTGCGAGATCGTGCCAGTTGGAGCATCAATCAAATCCCGAGATCGCAGCTCCGCATCCTCAATGACAAATCATTAAAGATGCTGGGGGGCAACTATTGGGCCCAAATCCCACACCTAAAAGTTCAGCTTGACTTAGCGTGCTTAAAATTAAGCCCGGCTCACTGAAAAGTCTGTAACACAAGCTCGCGATCTGGGAAGAGGCCGAGCACGTATGAAAAGAAGGAGACCGTTGGAAAGGGAGCTTACAACAAGCAAGTCAAACACATTAAATGCATTCTCCCCAGGATCAAGCTGGGCATTTATCCGTAGATCACGAATTCAATTCCGAGTTTCAAATTAAGATTTAGACGTTTATATTTTCCCGAGCATGTATAAATTAGAACGTGAGATTCATTGTAAAAGGACCAAATTATTGGCATAATAATACATACATATTTCTCTCAAATTGATCTAAGCAATTCTTTGTTATATCTCAAGAACATACAACCTGAAAAAGGCCAAGGATTGAGGTTGTGAGATTCTGCTCTCACACGGACCTGAAAGCGAAACCACATCATCAGTTAGAATAAAATTTCTTTT
Source organism: Eutrema japonicum (assembly GCA_030161315.1). NCBI lineage: Eukaryota > Viridiplantae > Streptophyta > Magnoliopsida > Brassicales > Brassicaceae > Eutrema > Eutrema japonicum. Next base: position 39,506,640 of record BSQW01000008.1, on the reverse strand, counting down.
TTTAAAGCCCGGGCTACAAACACCTACTTTGGTCTACAAACCCCTACCCGGAGAAAAATTCCAGCCCCGGGTATATCTTCCTGCCGGGTCAAGACCGGCCACCTCGGTAGCACGAACGAAGAAGTAGCTGCGAGACCACTGGTCGACCTTGCTCAATTTGTCTTCGATGAGATCCAACTTGGACTTGAAGGAGGCATAGTACGTTCCCGGATACGCCGGGTTCCCCTTCTGCAGGGTGAGATCCTCGAACATACGGGGAGTCACCTCCACAACGCACTCTTGCCCAAGAGTCATCATCACCACCATGCCATGAATCGTGGACGGGCAGATCTGGGAGAAGGCCAGCCCCCGTCTCTTGAAATACGAAACGAGCAGGTCGGGCAGCGGGAAACGCAGCCCGCATTTCGAGAAGAATCTCTCGTACAAACAGACGAAACCCTCGGGAGGATAGCATTGGCGTTCGCCCGACCTAGAGAGCCGAAGAACGATGGAGCTAGGAAATCCACACTCCGACACTAACTTCGTAAGCAACTCCGGCGTGCTCAAGGTCGGTGACCCACCCAGATCGTAGGAGACCGGGGGAGAAAGGTAGAAATCGAGTCCCGGACAAAATTTTTACAGAGGGGAAGAAGAGGTTACCTTGAACTTATGCGCAGGATAGTAAAAATAAAAAAGGAGGAAGAAGGAAGAAGAAGGGTTTAAAAAAGGGGGGGGGGGGGGGGGGGGGGGGGGGGGCTATTGTTGGAGGTGGGCTTAGCACCCCCAATTAGCTAGGCCCATCTCAGTAAAAGGCCCTTCTCGATTAAGCCAGCCAAAGGTCACTGCTTGACCAAAGGAGACATCGAGCTGATACCCCGAGCTCCCACCTCAAACTTATCCCGAGCTCCCAAGAGCGCATCCCGGGCTCGCGCTGACACCTCACCAACTCTGCACAGAGAGACCAAAGGGGAAGATGACACGTGGAGGGCAGCTCGCTGAACAGTGTACTACCTTCGTAGAAGTATGGCGCCGGGCTCAACACCTCACCAACTCTGCACAAAGAGACCAAAGGGGAAGATGATACGTGGAGGGCAGCTCGCTGAACAGTGTGCTACCTTCGTAGGAGTATGGTGTCGGGCTCATAGTAACCTATCCACTAAAGAAGTTGGAATACGCCTCTCGAGGCACCTTACCCGCGAAAAGCGATGAAAGAGCCACGTCACCCCGGAACTTCGGGGAACAGGGAGTCAACCCCTGCTATATATACCCCTTACCATGAGGATAGATTCTTTTGGAGCACTATACTCCGAAAGATCCTAATGAAAAGGCCTATACTTCTCAATCCAAGAGCATAGATCTTCGATGCTTCAAATGCCAAGGCCGCGGGCATATGGCCAAATAATGTCCGAATAAAAGAACTATGGTTCTCCGAGGGGATGGGGAGATAGAATCGGAAGCGGAAGAAGATTGTGAGGTCTCACAAGCATTCGAGGAAACCGCGGAAGAATCTAGTTATGGAGATTTACTAGTGGCAAGGAGAACGTTGCGTATACAAGATCGTCCTAAAGAGGAAGAGCAACGGAAAAATTTGTTTCACACTAGATGCCGAGTTAAAGGGAAAGTGTGTAGCCTTATCATCGATGGGGGAAGCTGTACGAATGTGGCAAGCACTACACTTGTGGAGAAGTTGAGCCTCGAAGTGACGAAGCATCCCCGACCGTATTACCTTCAATGGCTAAACAACGAGGGACACTTAAAGGTAACGAAACAAGTTTTGGTTCCTTTGTCTATAGGAAGCTACGTGGATGAAGTTCTTTGCGACGTGCTACCTATGGAGGCTGGACATATATTGATGGGACGACCTAGGCAATTTGACCGCAAGGTTACTCACGACGGTCTCACAAATAAGCACTCTTTCGCGTATAAAGGGAGAAACATGGTATTAGTTCCTATGACTCCTCTCGAGATTTACCAAGACCAGAAATTCCGTGATAAGAAGAAGGAGGCTGAGGCTAAGAGTGACATTAAGACCGACCAATCCCAAGCCAACGCAGGTATGAGTTTGAGCACAACTCCAAAGAAAACTACCGAGACGAAAACCGTAAGGAATTCTACTCTTTTTGCGAAATCTAGTGAGGTAAAACAAGCTTTGTTTACAAAAAGATCTTTCATTGTTCTTATGTTTAAAGAAACTCGTATGAGTTATAATGACCTTGAGCCGGAACTCCCGAGCAAGATGATTTCTGTTTTACAGGATTTTGAAGACGTTTTTCCCGACGACAATCTGCACGGATTACCGCATGTCCGTGGAATAGAACATCAAATCGATTATGTGCCCGGGGCTGCTCTTCCAAATCGACCAGCATATAGGACTAATCCCGTGGAGACTAAAGAGCTTCAACGACAGGTCACGGAACTTATGGAAAAATGACATATCCGCGAAAGCATGAGTCCTTGTGCGGTACCGGTTTTGCTTGTTCCGAAGAAGGACGGAACGTGGCGTATGTGCGTCGACTGTCGCGCCATCAATAATATCACTGTAAAGTATCACCATCCTATTCCTCGTTTAGATGACATGCTTTTATGGGTCTTGCATTTTCTCTAAAATCGATCTTAAAAGTTGATATCATCAAATTAGGATGAAAGAGGGGGATGAGTGGAAAACGGCGTTTAAAACTAAGCATGGGTTGTATGAATGGTTAGTGATGCCTTTCGGGTTAACTAATGCACCTAGTACATTCATGAGGCTAATGAACCATATCTTGCGATCATTTATAGGAGTCTTTGTGTTGTATACTTTGATGATATCATAGTGTATAGCAAGAACATAGACGAGCATGTTACGCATGTTAGGGCCGTTTTGGATATTCTTAGGAAGGAGAAACTTTATGCGAACTTGAAGAAGTGTACGTTTTGTACGGATAACTTGGTTTTTCTAGGTTTTGTTGTTAGTGCCCAGGGAATCAAGGTCGATGAAGAAAAGGTGAAAGCCATCCGCGATTGGCCTAGTCCGAAGACCGTTGGCGAAGTGAGGAGTTTCCATGGACTTGCGGGTTTTTACCGACGCTTTGTGAAGGACAACTTCTTTTTTTGATAACTTCGGGAGTGTTTGTACTCCCACCGTATTACCTTTTTTTGCTCGGAGATAGAGGAGAAGAACCTAACTTAGAAGCTCGGAGATTCTTTGATATGTTAGACGCTTCTAAACATCCGTTATATGATGGGTGTAGAGGTGGACATTCCCCTTTATCAACTGCAACTAGGATGATGGGTATAAATACGGATTTCAATTTGAGTGAGGAGTGCGTGGATGCAATCGCTGATTTTGTGAAAGACATTTTGCCAGAAGATAATCTTGCACCCGCATCATACTATGAGATACATAACCTTATTCAAGGTCTAGGATTTCCGTATCAAAAGATAGATGTATGCATCGACAACTGTATGCTCTATTGGAGAGACACTACAAGGAAACAGGTTTTTTACGACTGCAAAAACAGTCGGAAATCAGTAGCAAAACACCCAGTTACGACTGATTTTCCCGAAGTTATATCATCGGTTGCTGAGTATGGAGATAGAGGAGAAGAACCTAACTTAGAAGCTCGGAGATTCTTTGATATGTTAGACGCTTCTAAACATCCGTTATATGATGGGTGTAGAGGTGGACATTCCCCTTTATCAACTGCAACTAGGATGATGGGTATAAATACGGATTTCAATTTGAGTGAGGAGTGCGTGGATGCAATCGCTGATTTTGTGAAAGACATTTTGCCAGAAGATAATCTTGCACCCGCATCATACTATGAGATACATAACCTTATTCAAGGTCTAGGATTTCCGTATCAAAAGATAGATGTATGCATCGACAACTGTATGCTCTATTGGAGAGACACTACAAGGAAACAGGTTTTTTACGACTGCAAAAACAGTCGGAAATCAGTAGCAAAACACCCAGTTACGACTGATTTTCCACTGATTTCTGCTGTAGGTAAAGGTCTCGTCGCAAATAAAATCAGTAGCAATGTTGCTACTGATTTATGATTGATTTACGACTGGTATTAGGCGGTCACTATTCAGTCTTTAATTAGTAGCAAAATTTTACGACTGATTAGTAACTTAATAGTGACTTAATTTTGCTACTACAGCCGTAGTCGCTAATCAGTAGCAAAAGCTTACGACTGATATGTGACTAAATAGTGACTTAATTTTGCTACTGCAGCCGTAGTCGGTAATCAGTCGTAAAATCTAACTACTGAATTGCGACTGATTACCTACTATTCCAGCTACTAATTTACGACTGATCTGAGCCTCTATTTTGCGTTTTTTGGCATTGTTTACGACGGTTTGCCGACTAATTTACGACTGATTTGTGTTTGTTTTTACGACTGATTTGCTACTCAATACATACTACTAGATTTTTGATTTCTTGATTTGGTTTAGCTTGATTTTGTTTATTGACTAATTGGTTTGTTAATTTTAATTTAAATATGACGCTAAACAAAAGTAAATTAAAACAAATGAAGAACACAAATCCATACACCCAAAAACTGAAATTACAAAGTAACATAAGTTTCAAGTTCTAAAACAAAATGGAAAGGCAACTCCCATTTGCAAAACATAACATCAATTTAAAGTTTCAAGTGATATAAAGAAGGGAGAAAGAAGTTAGCTAAATCAGTGGAGAGGAGAGGATGGACTATCAGCATCAGTTTCTTGGGCAAGGAATGCGAGGAATCGGTTGTCAATTTTCAAGAACTTGTTCACAATCGCAAGCTGGGCGGTCTGGGCCTTTTGAGCAGCTGCAAGTCAAGCATTATCTGCTTCTTGCTGGGCGATATGAGCAGCTTGTTCCTCCAATTTCCTTTGAGCCGTTTCAAGCTGTTGTTGCATCTGCTGGAAAGAAGCAGAGGTTTCCAGGTGTTTTTCTTTTCCCTTGAGCTGATTCTTGAGGCTTCCAATGCCAAACAGGTCTCCTCTATCGTTTGTGAACGTAGGCTGCCAAAATAAAAGAAAGAAAATCAATATCAAACACTATATCATCAATCAAAATCCAAAACATAACAAATTAGTGAAGGAAGCACTTAACCTGAATAAAAACCTCGTTATCCTCTTCAATGGATAGCGCTGGATGACGACCATCAGAAATCTCTGTGGTCCCCGACTCGAGGCTAGACAACTTATCTTGCTTTTCTGCATATAGAGCTCAGCAACTTGCCTGCTTTTTTATTTGCAAAGGTTCCATCTTTCTTCGTATTAGCCCTGATGAAAACCTCACTGAAACTCACTGGTATGCCTAATTCCTCAACCTAATATGGAAAAATTATAACCAGTAAACTAACTCAATCAACGAAAATGCAACAGTCAATCAACACTCAATCAGTTTTAAACTTGAATGCAACACTCAATCAGATTTAAACCAACTCAGTCAACTTGAAAAGCAATAACAAAATACCACCATTTATCACATATTGAAGCAAACTTATAGTTTCAAGTGAATTACCATTTCTTGTTCGATTTTTCGGTAAGACTTCTGTCCAGAGGCGTGTTTGTGAGGCCCGAGACCTTTACGTTGAGACATCCGAGCTGCTGAGGTCATTGCACTCTTTGTTATTTGTTCATAAGTGCTACAATGTGCTTTCATTTCTTCCCATATCTTATCAGTGATCCATCTAGGTTGGTCATCATTACTCCTTGCAGTGCTCACCATGTCTTTCAAGCGAAGTTGAAGTATGGCTTCGAAATGCCCCTGAACCAAACCTGTTAAAGATGGATCCCATCTGTGTTTTTTCTACAAACAAAAGATAAAGATTGGTGTTAGTCTATATAAAGCACATACACATATTACACAAAAGTTAGGTGTTACATGGGAGAGAATGTTACCGCGAATTCAACGAACCATCGTTCTACTCTTTCCCTAGGCACACAGGATAAACTGTAGTAGGGGCCATCAAACTTATTAGTGAAACACTTTGTAACCTGCCTGGTCAGTGAGGATCGATCAAAACCAAACCTAAAAAAACAGAAAAAGCTTCAGATTATCTTTAATGAAAGTAAGAGTTAAGAGATAAACTGTTAACAGAATGTAAAGAAACTCAAGAGAAAGTATGAACAGTTGTATTAAGATAAACATTTCACAGAAAAATGTTAGCTAAGTTTTAAAGTTTCACTAAGCAAAAAGTTTATGTCTTCACCTTGCCATCTATTTAGAGAGGGGAGCCTTAAGATATCTAGCCAAAGATTAGTTTAGTGAGTTACATTTATACTACATATACTATCAAACGTATAAGTCAGCGGTATTAAGTTAGTAAATTTCTAGAGTATCATAATGTTTACGGAACATAAACAAATAAAAATGAGTAAGCGGTATTAGTGTTTTGATTTCTTTCTGTTGCGTGAATTCATGTCTCAACGCAATAAACAAAAGCACAAATAAAGAAAGCAAGAAATTACCATGTTGAATTCGGCTGGACGAGGTCGGGATCGAGGATGGTGATTTGCTTCGGCCTTGGCGCAAGTAGCAGCGAGTTCAGAGCCTCCATCTGGTCTTGGGAGAGATTAGGCTCTATCGGAGCTTCGACATCAGAGAAACCTCCATCTGCTTCTTCTACTGGGTTGTGGGAATTTTGGGCCTGAAAACTGTGATGAGATTGTTCTGCTAGATATGGAGGCGATTGAGATTGTTGAACTTGAGACGCTGCAGATGGATGTTGTTGACTGGATTGAGCTGGGCGTTGTGATCTTGAACCGTCGGAGCTGCTCGATTCGCAGAATAAATAGGTGCGGGTGGATTCGTAGACGATGCATGCAGTGGAGTTTGAGCAGAATGAGATGATCTAGAATGTGGATTTGCATACGATGGAGCGGGTGGATTCGCAGGCGATGCACGCAGTGGAGTATTTGAGCTCGGAAAGAGCGTCCTCGGTGGAGGATAATCTTTCACAGACGGACAATTGTTGTTGGGGAGAACCGGCGGGACAGTTTCTGATGTCGGTTTTGGAGTGAAATCATACCGAATGGGTAGATTGGGCGGTCTGGCTCTCGACGCTGTTGGTTTCACTAGAACTCGCTTCCTCTTTCCACCCATCGCAACATGAGACGATGAATTAGGGTTTTCGAGAGAGAAGCGAGGAATAGGAGTGTATTACGGTTTGTTTTTTGGGAGAAAAATGTCTGTGAGGATCGGAGAGTGAGATAGACAGAGCTTCGATGAAGGAGATAATCGATTGTATGGTTTGATTTTTGGAAATCTAGCCACATAATCGAGGAAGACGATGCGATTAGGGTTTACGCGAAAGCTAAGAGAAAAGAGAGAAGAAATGAAACAAAATTGGTCCAAAAAATTGTGTTGAAGGGAAATGTCTAAGTGTTTTCGAGTTGAAAACAAAATTGGTCCAAAACATTTGGGGCAAAAAAATTTCTGGTTTATTTTCCCGGGTGAATTGAGTCGAAAATTTTATTTTTTTGGCCCAATCAGTCAGAAATCAGTAGGTATTTAGTAGCAACTTTTTCATAATTAACCTTAAATAACATTATAATACACAAAATAATTTTAATTTCTTCATAACTGTGTTTGAACATTGTGTTTTCGTTTGGATTCCAGGATGAAAACTTTTGATCCTTTTTCAAGTAGATGTTCAAAATGAAATTACACAAGTTAAAAGTAAAAACCAAATTCAGTACAAACACATAACATAGATAGGAGTCTTAAAGAAGAGGTAATCATTCTCTATTCGTCAGCATGCTCTAGAGTCCAGGCAAGCTCTGTAGATTCAAAAACCAAGTTAAAAGTTTAAAGAAGAGGTAATCATTCTCTATTCGGCAGCATGCTCTAGAGTCCAGGCAAGCGCTGTAGATTCAAAAACCGCCCTATCCTCTGTGTAGAGTCTGGCAATCTCCTTCTCCACATGGTCCTCTTCAGTTATCAATGGCTCAGCCAACATCTCGTAAATGCTAGTGAGAAGCTGTTTAGCACAGAAATTAACAGTATCAAGTGATTACTCTCTTGTTTGTTTTTCAATACACAAGTAATGAAAAGCCTTTTCTTACACGGGGGATGGTATAGAAATGATTGTAACGGTCAATCGTCAACACATTGAGGAAGATGTGCCCATACTCATCAATGTTTGGATGATACACCTTGGTCTTGAAAACGATCTGTAAAACCATACAAGTAAATCGAAATATTTTATGAACCAACATATATTTTTAGGATACTTAAAACTTGTTTCAGGACATCAATTTTTAAATTTTATTTCTCTTTAGAAGGAACCTTAACCTAATCTTCAGGAATCAGTTACTAAAAAAGACTATACACACGAATCATCAATGACCGACGACCGCTTAAGAAAAATCCAAGTATAATATTTTTCTAATTTTGTGCAGCTGCAGGACTTTCAGGAATTCGTTATTATCTAGAAGACATACCTTCAGAGGTATGAAAGGATATTCTGGATGAAAGAAAATTGCGAGTTTGAAGAATCCTCCTTCATAAGGTGTGTTTGGAGGCCCCATGATAATTGCTTCCCAATGGTATAAGTCATCACCAACCGGTCCTAGGCAAAATTGGAACAAAAACATTAGTATAATGAGGAAAATAATTGTTAAATCGTTTACCCAAACCAGACTACTTAGCTGCGCTGAAAAACGGAGATGGATTCCTGAGGATTGCTTTGAGTTGGTCGGATATTGCCTTTGAATCCATTTTTCTTTGCAAGAACTGAAAAGGAAAGTGATAATTTTTCTTTGAAGGAACTGAAAAGAGATAATGAAACTGAAAAGGAAACTGAAAATATATTGATGTGGACGCTGTGTCTCGAGAAGGATGGTGTTTGTTATTTTCAAGGTAGGTATTATGGGAATCTTGAACGACAACCAATTCTGAATGGTCAAGTCGTCCAGACTTGAAAAGAAAGCGAATCGTTTTTATCCTTTGTTCAAGTACACATTATTTTTGTTCAAGTACACATTCGTGACTGGTGTACATTACTCATAATAATATGGACAGGTGTACATTAGCCTTCCTCGAGTAGCTTCAGCAGTCGATTCCTTGATAACAAGAGATACGTCACACCAACACGTCCCTCACATACCCCAATCTCCATCAGCTAGGTAGTATGAAAACCCTAGTTTTTTATTTGGGGGAAATTAGGAAAAGGGAAAACCTGAGATTCGGTTTTTATAGAGGACAAAATAAATAAAAAATATATATCAGAATTTTTAATTCATTTAAATGCACACGTGCTCCACGCCGCCTAAATAAAAAAAATACTACATACTTGTACCATCGTGTCCAGTTGTCCGAAATTGCTCATACTTATCCTATTTAGATTTTCTAGTTGTCCTGGGACATAAAATAATATTTTGTAGTTGTCCTCCTAATTTTCCACTTATGTAGGCCATTTAGAAACGGCTAACAATAAAATTTTAGCAAAATCATATAATTTGCATTTTCCCCATCATGAAATGGTAACATTATCAAAGACTACCATGTATCATATGGGGTATTTCATGTGAAACCAATATTATGTGTTACAAACACAATATGCCTTTTGTATTTTTTTTAATTTTTGAATTATTATGTGTTAGAAACACTTATGTGTATATCTGTTAGTTGTAAATATTTTATAAATACGTAAATATTTTGAGAATAACCAATCATTAACCAATTTAAGACCCGATTAGGATCCGATTCCAAACTCGATTAAAATAAAAAAAATGGGTTTGAGAATAACCCCGCATCACGACTCGAACCCTGGTCTGATGTGTGGTGCGCATTACCGGTAGGCAAGGTAACTCATGCGGGATTTATTCAACAACGCTTTTATTTATGGGTCAAACTTTATACCGGATTAAATTAAAAAATGGGATTGAGAATAACCCCGCACCACGACTCAAACCCTGGTCTAATGTGTGGTGCGCGTTACCAGTAGGCTAGGTAATTCATTCGAGATTTATTCAACAATGCTTTTATTTATCTAACTCTTTCCCTTTGTCTTCATTAACTCGCGAAACCATGAATTCTCTTTGTCGTAAAATCCCTTTGTCTTAAAATCCCCAAATCGAAGCAAGGCAAGAACCCTAAATCGCAAAACCCTGAAAAATCCTCTCTCTATATATTATTTTCGTCTATGATTCAACATGGGTGACTCTTTTGGAAGTTCTAGTGGAACATCAAGGGGTCCCTGGGGAAGAGGAAAAGTATTTGGCTTTCCAAAAATATGTTGGTGTGGGCAGAGAACCGTGTCCAAAATTGCACGATCTGAACCGAATCAATTCCGGCGATACTACCGGTGTGGTTATGCTGGACAACTCAAGGTGAGCATTAGTTAAGATATAATGTATATGTTTTCATATTTGCAATTATTTATGGTGGTCTTGATAAAATGGGAAAATGAGTTTGATTGATCATGTTTTATGCAGCTAAAGAATGATGAGCATGTGTTCAAGTGGGTTGATCAGGCAATTATTGATGAGTTACAACGAGTGGATTGTAGAATTGGATGTCTTGAAACCAAGCTCAAAGAGATTAAGGTGGTGCGTAGGTTGGGGATTGATGAAGACGAGTTTGAGAAGAGGTTTGAGGATCGTTACAATGAAGCTAAATCAAGCTTCCTGAAGTTAGTTATCCTTGTTCTTCTTGGGTGTTTGCTAGCTGTCGTTGTTGGTGGCATAGTTAAGGCTAGTATGATTGTGTAAGTTAGATATGTTATTGCTAAAGCTAGAATGATTGTGTAATGTCTGTTATAGGGCCTGAAGATTGTGTTGCTTTTGCTGAATAATAAAAACTTGTCATATTTATTAGCCAAAGTCCGACCTTTGCAAACTAAAAACAGCCATTACAAATTACAAAACTTAAGATATCACATAACATAATAATACATAAAATAACATCGGTAGCATATAATCTTCTTATAATTAGTACGGTGCTACACCTTCTGCATCTTCGTCATCAGAATCGGATAAGTTACACTGGAATTCGTCATCTGGTTCCGCATCGCCGACATCGTAATCGAGATTTACTGGGTTTACTCCTGGTAGTGAATTCTAGACTACGAGATCTTCAATTGTAGTCAGCATTACATGATCATCAGTTTCTTGTTGTAAAAGAGTAGGTTCCGCGTCTACATATTCTCCTGAAATATTTCCCCTCGGGTTAACTTTAACAACATTGTGCCACACATTCTTTGGTTTCTTCTTGTATGTGTACGGGATATAACAAACTTGATCCGCTTGAGAGGCTGTGAAATGTCAATGTATAAAATCAGACATATATATATAAGGTATCGAGAAAGTGATAAATGGGCCGGGGAGATATACGAGCGAACGTACCCTTAATAAATGGTTCATATTTATTGTATCTTTTCGATGGAAGAATGTCTACAATGCCACCATTGCCTCTCCGAGTGCCTCTACCGATCACAGGGTCGTACCACTTACATTTAAAAAGTGTGATTCTCAAATTAACCACCTCCTCATACTCGAGTTCTATGATATCAGTTAAGATACCGTGGAAATCAGCTCTGTCAGCTCCATTTCTGTAATTCTCTCCACTAACACATACACCATAGTTACATGTCTTTCATCCCGTGATGTGATTCTGGGTATGAAACAAATATCCTCTTGTATAGTAGATGGGCCAAGTTTTGGCCCTTTTCAGGGGTCCATGAATTATGTCGTGCACCCACGTTGGAAACGGAGTTGTGGCCTTTCAGTAAGTAACCTGCATATAAAAAGTCAATATAAAATATATTGAAGTACCAATAGTCAAATATCAAAAATTTATAGACATACATATTCTTTGATCCATGAAGGATATTCTTTAGCTCTTTTCGCCAGGATTTCTTTCTCAGAGAGGTCCGGATATTGTGTACTAATATAATCTTCGAAGAAACTATGTAACACCATAAAAATATACGAGAAATCGAGTATGGACTATAAAACATTTTAAGTTAAAGCCATTCCAACTTATACCTCTCCAGTGGCTCGAAATAACCACAATTTCGTAAAACATATGCATGTGCGCATCGGTAGTCTTTATCTGGAAGCCAGATTTCCTGCATTTCGCCACTAGGCCGACCTACGTGAGTAAATATATCGGGGACTCCATCGAAATGATATTCGGGGACTTCACCTTCAGCAAATCGCCTTGACCTGACCAAAGTAGTGAAAAATATTTTATAGAAGCTACCATGTGTATACCAAATGGTTTAGTGAACATGCGAATAGTTATAGCTTTTACCTTGATTTCGTTTGTATACTCGAGAGAAAATAGTGCTCTGTGAAATAAGATACCTCCTCTTTTAGATATGATTGAACAATCGATCCTGATGCATATATGTAGTTCTTTGCTTTCCCTTTCAACTTTTTGAAAAACCTTTCAAAATGGTACATCCACCTGTATTGCACGGGGCCTCATAATTCAACTTCGTAGGGGAGATGTATAAGTAGGTACTCCATCATGTCGAAAAAGAATGGTGGAAAGATCTTTTCCAAATTGAATATGATTAAAACTAGGTTTTGTTTAAGAATTGGGACGCGACTTTTTTGCAAAGTTCTCGAACATAAGTCACGGAAAAATGCTCCAACCCCTACGATACAAATTGAAACAGCAAATGGTTTATATAAATTACCATAATCATATTTAGGTGATTTATTTTCCTGAAATTATAAGTAATTAGTACTTGATAACGCAGTGTGGACGTTCCGGTCTAGTAATTCTGCAAAGATAAATGGAAGTAGTCGCTCCATAAAAACATGGCAGTCATGACTCTTCATCCCATAAAACTTTTCATTCGCCAGATCAGCACATCTAGCTAAGTCTGAAGCATAACCATCTGGGAATTTTACCGAAATTTTCACACATTCCAATAAGCTTCTTCTGGCTTCGTCTGTCAATGAGTATTCATAAAAAGGGGCTCTACCCTCATCATCAATATGTAAGTGTGGCCGAGAACATAATTCTTCTATATCCAATCTTGACGGGATGGTGTCTTTCGATTTACCATTCACACGCATAAGAGTATTCATGATGTTGTCAAAACAATTCTTCTCTATATGCATCAGATCGAGATTATGTCGAAGAGTGAGCTCCCTCCAGTACGACAATTCCCAGAATATGCTTTCTTTGTGCCAGTTATGCTCTTTCCCAAATCCAGGTTTCTTCTTATCGTGACCGTTGCCACCAACATCCTCTGTTTTCGGTGGCTTTACACGTTTCGACCGGTATAAATAAATTTGCTCACTGGTCAAAGACTCTGGTGGATAGTCTTTCTTAGCGTTTCCCTTCTTCAAAAAGTCTTTTGTATTCTTCCTTAGAGGATGATCATGAGGAAGAAATCTTTGGTGACAATCGAACCAACACGTCTTTCTTCCATGCTTAAGATAAAAAGATTGTGTATCTTCCATGCAAATTTGACAAGACAATTTGCCATGGGTGGTCCATCCTGATAACATCCCATACGCCGGAAAGTCGCTTATCGTCCACAACAACACTGATCTTAGTTTAAAATTTTGATTCAACGAGACATCGTATGTATCGACTCCAGTAGACCACAGTTCTTTTAACTCATCAATGAGAGGTCGGAGGAAGATATCGAGACTAGCTCGAGGATTATTTTGCCCAGAATTCATAATTGTTAGAAACAAGTACTCCGTATTCATGCACATACCAGGGGGTAAATTATGCAGAGTCAAGATCACGGGCCACAATGAATGATTTTTTGACATGCCAAATGGATTGAACCCATCTGTACATAATCCAAGATAAACGTTTCGGGGTTCTTCGGTAAGCTGGTGATGTTGATCTTCAAAATATTTCCACTCCGCCCCATCAGACGGATGACACATTTCTTCCTCATTTGCTTCGTGCTCGGCGTGCCATCTCATTGCCGCTGCAGTCTTCTCGCTCAGATACATTCTCTTTAATCTGTTAGGAATAGGCATATACCACATACGACTATATGGTACATTGGTCCTACGGTTTTGCTCGTTAGGCATCCATCTTTTTGAATTACAAAACCGACACTTATCTAACCTGTCTGTCTCGTAATGTGAACCGGTTGCCTGGTTTCCTTCTGGTAAATAATCTGTCAAGATTCCGCATACCGAATCCACCAACTTTTCACTCATATTATGATCTGCCTTATTTTGCATGATTCTAGCAGCTAAGGATAACTGCGAGTGATCTTCACGACAACCATCGTATAATGGAGTATTCACTCCATCTAACAAGTCGTAGAATTTTTTTGAATGATTACGTACCGGTTCTTATAAATTCTGATAACTAACATCCTGATGATAGTAGTTATCAAAACTCATGTTATCACGAAATGCATCATTCACCATATCCACATATATATCTTCTACTACATTACCCACATCTTCACTCCCACTTACATTCGTCCTATCAACATAACTCGTTCCTAAATCCATATCCAGTTCTTCACCATGCTTATACCAAATATAATAATCTGGCATAAATCCTCTACTATACAAATGTCTCAAAACTCTTGTACCCGGGATAAATTTCTCATTCTCGCAAACAAGACAAGGGCAGTGAAAGATACCGCGATTTCTCTGCGCTAGAGGCTGGCTATTTGCAAATGCCACGAATTGATCCACCCCCGCTGTGAACTCTGCTGAGAGATTTCCCGTCGCTTCATCGAACCTATTATACATCCACTCCCGGAAATTACCATAATTGTAATTTCCTGACATTCTAAGTTGAGAAACCTTATTCTCTCTTTGATTTGTGTTTATAAACTCTTTCTTTGCTTTGTATTTCTACAATTGTGACAACAAAATTCGAGTATGGCAAATATATATAAAATTTCCCGACTGATTCCCGACTGATTTCCTACTGATTCCCGACTGCAAATCAAATTAGGTACACCAACCACCAAATGAATTCAACGTGATTTATAACTGTTTTTTGCTACTGTTTTGCTTCTGATTTGCTACTGTTCTACGACTCACCGAATTCAGTAGCAAATCAGTCGCTAAAATTACTACTGATTAGCTACTGCATGTTTCCGACTACAATTCATTCACTAATCAGTCGTAAAACTGCTACTAATTAATGACTGGTATTTTTAGTCACTAAATACCTATTGATGTGCGACTGTTTGAAAATAGTCGCAAATCAGTCGGAAATCAGTAGCAAAACAGTAGGTAAATTTACAGACTGCTTAATCAGTAGCAACAATCAGTAGGTAAAACCCTGTTTTGGTGTAGTGAGAGGACGCAGTCCGTTCGACATGCCATTTTTGTCGCAAACCTCGATATAAGGAAAAAGGTGAAAGAGTGCCAGTGCCATATAAACGGATGTGGTATTTCCATTAACAGAGAGATGGAAGAGGTTATATCAATCTAGGCGCACAGCAGGAGCAATGAGATGGCATGCAGAGCATACATCGGATGGAGAAATCGCCCATCCGTCAGACGCAGGAGCATTTTCAATCATTGTAACCAAGCTTTGCGTATGAGGCGAGGAACGTATACCTTGGATTATGTACCGATGGTTTCAACCCTTTTGGGAAGCACGGCAGATAATATTCTTTGTGGCCATTAATTGTAACACCTTACAATTTGCCGTCATATTTGTGCTTGCGTACAATAAAACTTCTCAATCAAAGTGGCTGAAAAACCTAATAAATATCCTAAAACACGTTTTGGGGCTTCTTGTAAATAATAAAGTCTTCTGGGCAATTTTGTAATTCTTAAACTCTTGAAAAAGTCGCGACTTGTGTCTTGTTTCAGTGAGTATCGATCGATACCGAGGCTTCAAATCAGGTACTCAGCTACACGAATTTCTGCTTTGCTCCAAAATGCTCTAGAAAGCTCCAATATCTCCAATTATGCTCCAAACGTGCTAAAACCTGTAAAAGACTCTAAAACACTACAAAATAGTAGAAAGACTCTATAAAACGGACTTATATAATGGCTTAAACGGGGTAAAAACCATGATATATCAACTCCCCCAGACTTAACCTTTTCTTGCCCTCAAGCAAAACAGAAAACTAAACCAGAGAAAGAGGTTTGAAAACACGGAGGCTCACCTGTTCATGAAACATTGCAATGACCTTTTTCCTTAGTACTCCACATATCACCTAACCAGTTCCAAATCTAACCACCATGTACTTCTCCGTAGACATTCGCAGCTTCCCAGACTACACACATTATTTCACAGCATCGTTCAGTCAAGCCTTCCTCGCCAGTTTCATTGCTGTGATTAATACCAAGAACCTTCTAGATTCTTTCCCATATAATATCATGACAAGGAATCATTCAATTTCACACTTTTTGTTATTGTTTTCTCTCCCCCAGACTTATTTCTTATTATGTCTCTTGCATATACATATTAAGGTTCGAGACGCGAGTATTGATGGTGTTTGCCACCGAATCCCCGGTACTTCTCTCAAAAGTAATCAAAGGTGTGGGCGAATAATGGTATCACAGGAAATTTTCCTAACCTCGCTTCCACCTTTGTATGATCATTTCCTCTGAAGTAGAATAATGGGATCGCTGGAAATTTTCCTAACCCTCTACTCAGATGAAAATAATCTCATCTTTTAATGCATCTTATTAATTAACTTGTAACATGGAGAGAAATACCATTACTTTAAACATGTGGGTTCCTTTGTCAGATACGAATGAGGAATCAAACTATATGGACATCAGTCACATCGATGAAGTGCAAAAATTTGGCTCAGACTTTAAAGAACTTTGTTGGAAACATGAGTGTCTTCTAGTTAACTGGTCAGCCTTTGGATTTTTCATTAGTCCGATCTAGAACTGATTCTGTAACAATGGTCACTTAGAATTAAAGTCAGAACAAAAGATTCAAGAAAAAGATCACAATCTCCAACAAAGTTTTGACTCAAAAACGACTGGCTCTAAGAAAAACAAAAACAATGTCAGCGATTACCTCCCCCAGACTTGAACAACATTGTCACCAGTGTTATCTAGCCTAAGGTTGGTGAAAGAAACAAAAGAACCAAATGGATTGTGAAAATCGGAAATCGTACCTGTGAAGGTGATGAGTGTCGATCGATACAGGCTGGTATCGATCGATACCAGTTGTATGTCGACACACTGATTTCAAATCAGTGGCATCGAGTTGCTTAACCCAGGGAAAGTGATCCAAAGTGTTAGAAGTTAGCACTGTTAGGAACACTCAAAAACAAGTTAATAGCAACAAGATAATCAAGCATATATCCATTTGTTCAAATGCAAAAAATAAAGCTGACATAAGTTTAACACAAAACTAAAAATAAAAACGAAAATAAAAATGTATGTACAGACTCACCAGTGGGTTGCCTGCCACCAAACGCTTGTTTTAAGTCAGTAGCTTGACTTTGGCTCAGGTGATCAGTCAGAGCGAGGTTGAGAACTCACGCCAATGCAAGTTCTACAACTAGACACTTGCAGACTCAGAGTTCTACTGAACATGCTCTCTATAACCTCTTTTCCTTTCTCTTTCGGCTCCGGAGTAAGAATGACTCTAGCTTTAGAGAATGGTTTTGAGGTTCCTTTGCACTTCACCTTGTATTCAATCGAATCTCCATCACACTTCTGAGGGATTAAGGTCATAGAGGGAGTACCTTTTACTTCTTTGCTCTTCACCTTCTTCTTTGCCTTAGCTGTTTTGACGTCTTTCTTGGTGATGACAGAAGGACTATCTAGAACGTCTATGACTGTTGGCTCGTCAGGAGGCTCTTCCAAAAGATCAACTACCAACATCTCTCATGTAACAATGGTGATGCAAGAGATATGTGTGAGAGTTCCTCTAGTAGGAATGGCTTTGTAGTACACCTCCTTGTCAATGTATGAAAACGAGATTCTCTTGCTGGGTGTGTCCATAATGGCACCAACCATAGCCATGAACGGTCTTCTAAGAATCAACTGCGTACTAGATTTGCACTTATCTCCACAACCTGAAAATCAGCAGGAACCAGACAATCTCCTACTTTAACCAACAAATCAGGGATTGTACCATATGGAAGTGAGGTGGAACAGTTCGCGAATGTGATAGATGTCTTGGGAGATCTAATATCAGCTCCCAATCTATATGCAATTGCCCTTGATATGACATTGACGCTAGCCCCCGAGTCAACGAGAAAATCTTTAAATTCAACTCCAGAGATAGAGCATGGAACTGAGAATATTCCTGAGTCTTCCCGCTTGGTCAACTGCCTCAATGGTAGTGACTTGCTTCTTGCCTTGATAAAAAGTACTTCGATCTCTTCCAGAGTTTATCTGCAATCTCAGAAGTGACTCAGCAGAGGGCGGTAATCTAGAGCTTCTTCAAAAGTCAGTGTGTGGGGAATACTTCGTACCATCTTCTCAAAGCCAAGCTGCTGCTTTAGAGAAATGGGGTCTCTGAGGTGTCTGGGTGGCATGGGGTATGTCGCCTTAGGCTTGTAAACCCTATATTCACTCAACTCGGGTTTCGTTTCAGCAACTGAACTGGTATCGACCGACACAGGGGTGGTGTCGATCGATGCTTTCGCTCTGGAATTGTCCCTGGCAGAATTTTGGACCTGTGTCGATCGAAACAAGGGAGTATCGGTCGACACAGGGGTGGTGTTCAAAATTTCATCGTCATCCCCGGCAAGATTGACGAAAATCTCTGCAGTTGAGCTCTTCTGCACTCCTGGGTATACCTCTTTTCCACTCCTCGAGGGGATAGCAGTGACACATTCTTTCTTTGAATGAACCATCAGTCCCTTGAAGTTGATGCAGTCTTGGCTACCTGAGTTTCCAGTATCTTCTAATGAGTATTGAGGGCCTCGATCCTTCCACTTAGATCCATGTACAAAACATCTATCTTTCCATTGAGATCCACTGTGATATGCTGCTGTCCTTGAACCAGTTGTTCAAACATAGATTCAATCCTGCTCTCAGAAGTATTGGGTGGTGTGGGTGGGCATTGATACCTTTGATCTTGAAATCCAACTCCACCAATATAGTTAACATATTCCACTTCAGCAAGATGAACAGCCTTCTGCTGCTTGCCCATCAACAAATTATGCACCGATTCCAGTTTCGTATGCACTTTAGCAATCTGCGATCCATCAACATCTTCGTGCACCCTTTTCCGCTCGAGATCAGCACTCTTGGCGCTATTGCTAGATGCAAAGTTCTCAATGAGCACATACGCATCGTCAGGATACCTCGTGTAGAAATTTCCATTGCTCGCAGCATCTAGAGCCATCTGGTACCTCCAATCAATCCCTCTGAAGAAAATACCCAGCAACTGAACCTAAGTGAACCGTGATGTAGACAATCTCTCTGATATGATCTGAATCTAATCCAAGCAGCCTTGAGTGCCTCTGTCGGACCCTGAGAAAATTGAGAAATCTTGTTCCTGAGCTCTTCGGATCTCGCATCATCCAATAAGCTGCATCCATGTAGGAACGCATTCTTCGTCTCCGCCCATGTAGTAAGCGAACCAGCTGGTAACTGCTTCAGCCAATAAGCTGCATCCCCACCAAGAGATTATGGGAAGAGCTTACAGAAGAGATAATCATAGGACACTCCATTTCACTTGATGCTAGTAACCAAGTTCTCAAACCTCTCTATGTGATCGATCGGGTGTTCATGAGAAAGACCATGAAAAGGATGCTGACCCACAAGAGTGAAGTATGCAGGTTTCAGGTCAAAGTCATTCCTCTGAAAAACAGGAGGACGAATCGCTGATCGATTGGCATAGAACTGATCAGGCATGTTGTACTCACCCATTGTTCTACCACGATTAACCACATCGTTCCCAACATTCACATCAACTGCAGGGACAATGATATTTCCAGCTTCATCAAGTCGCTGCCCTCTCTCATTGCACAGTTGACCCTCTTGGTCTCTCAAAGCTCCAGCATCATCACGAACCAATATCACTGGATTGTTCATCTCTGCTGGCTTCTTTGCTTTCATGTTTGCACGTTCAAAATTTGCTAGCTGCTCGTTTGACAGGTCAACTAGCGGAGTGTTCTTGCTCTTTCCGGTTCACGAAGAGGCATGCACCTGAAACACAAAATTCAAGAACGTAAGTAACCGAAATTCTCGACGGGTATCGACTGATACCACTAGGGTGTCGATCAATACTCAACGATTTAGAATAAATTCTTAGCTAAAATCTAATGGCGAAATTGAGTCCCCGGCAACGGCGCCAAATTTGATATGCTCAAATTAATACCCTATAAGTACTAAAGCAGTTGTTGTAGTATATGTAGGGGTCGAACACAATAACTCAAGATATCACACAATATATTAAATAGATTCGAATTAAGCTAAACCAAAAGATGTAATTGAAAGAAATACGTAAATTAAACAAGTTGTAATTCGATTGGGAGAAAGATAGGTTCAGGGTATTTCTCAGGAAATCAATGAATGCAGATAAACTAACTAGTCAGGATTCAGATTTAGCGCGGTTCTTGAACTCAAATCACTAAAGTATATCAAACCAACTCTCGTTACGAAAACTATCTAAGTCTAAATCTTAGAATTCAAAATCTCTTTGTGAATCCTAAAGTCTAAACCAGCTTTTAATTCAAGTTTGATTTGTTCACAAAACAACTAAACCAAATCTCTTTGCGAATAGTTATTTTGCTCACCCTAGGTTCTATCAGGTAATTAATCGCACTCTCGTGCCTAATCAATCATCCTAAGATCTAAGTTCCAGATTCGTCAACCTAGTTATAGCTTTGAAAACAACCTATGGTGAAGAACTAATTCAGATGGTGAATCCTAATCAACTAATCAACATAGCATTCAGAGAAAACCCTTATGAGAACCCTGAACCTAAAGTGGATCTACTCAGACATGGAGAATGAAAACAACATGATTGAATAGATCATAAAAGAAATCAATAAGAAACAGGAGTTCAGAGTTGTCTCTCCAAAAACCAAAGTAAAATCAAGCATAGAATAAAACTTCGCCATCAAAGTGGCTGAAAAACCTAATAAATAACCTAAGACACGTTTTGGGGCTTCTTGTAAATAATAAAGTCTTCTGGGCGATTTTGCAATTCTTCAACTCTTGGAAAAGTCGCGACTCGTGTATTGCTGCAGTGAGTATCGACCAATACTAGTCAGTATCGATCGATACCGAGGCTTCAAATCGGGTACTCAACTACACGAATTTCTGCTTTGCTCCAAAATGCACCAGAAAGCTCCAATATCTCCAATTATGCTCCAAACGTGCTAAAAACTGTAGAAGACTCTAAAACACTACAAAATAGTAGAAAGACTCTATAAAACGGACTTATATCATGGCTTAAACGGGGTAAAAACCATGATATATCAACTGCGTTGATCATGGAGAAGGGAAGTTTACTGGTATGAAGAGTCTTGATTACCATGTGGTGATGCAGCGCCTCCTTCCATTTGTCTTTGCATGTCTTCTACCACGTAATGTCCACGAAACAATTTCAGGTATAATCATTAAATTAATTTATTAATACTTTACACAATATATACTTTATTATTTATTTATTCATTTGTTATTCATATTATGCAGGGATTGGTGCCTTTTTCGAGATATATGTTCGCGCTCTCTTACACCAGACGGTATCCGCAACCTTGTGAATAATATACCAGTAATCCTTTGCAGTCTGGAGAAGATATTTCCGCCTTCCTTCTTTGATGTTATGGAACATCTAACAATTCATCTCCCTCGAGAAGCAGAGCTTGGGAGCCTGGTTAAGTACTGTTGGATGTATCATTTCGAACGGTATATGTTTCATCTAAAGAAGAAGATGAAAATTTTGAGCAAAGTCGAGGGTTCTATTGTCGCAGAGAGCATCAATGAAGAAACCTCACATTTTGCCGAGTTCTACTTTCCATCACAAGTCAAAACGAAGAGTCGTAGACCAGTTCGACATGATGACGGAGGCGTACTACCTTTCTATCCGATCTATGTTCCTCATATATTCTTAGAGATTGGACGACTTAGTGGAAAATGCAAGAAGCGGAGACTTTCATCACATGAGCGGGATCATTTGCATATGTATATTCTCACAAACTGCAACGGAATGTAAGATATTGAGAGGTATTATATTGAACAAAATTATTAATTACTTATTGGGTCCTTGATTATATATATGTTAATGTGATGATCGCTTCAATCTCAAAGCTTGTATATGGCTTACCAACGTTTTGCATTTCCGAACAAAACAGAGGATGAGTTAATCGAGCCCAAACAGGAAGAGTTCGGACGTTGGTTAAGAGACGATGTAAGTATTTTAATTTCCTTGTTTAACTATCATATAGGATGAATGGTTTATTTTACTAATTTTTTTGTTTTATTCGTGCATGTGACGACAGAGAAGGCTAACGAACAAAGTTTTCCCACGTGGTTAGAAGAAATTGTGCGCAGTCACATGTTATGTATAGCACACAGGGGTACGCTTTTAAAATTCTTCGGGATGATAGGAGTGCAACAACTTTAGATTATGGTGTATCTACTCAGTCCGGTGATCTTGTATACCATGGTGTCATACGTGAGATTTTTGATGTTCAGTACCCGAGAATGCTCGATTTGAGATGCGTTGCATTTTTATGCGACTGGAACGACCCATTTGTAGGAAGAGGTGTGCGACACGACCAATTTGGTGTTACGTCATTACATAGCAGAAGGAGACTCCAGAAATACGAGCCATTCGTACTTGCTTCACAAGCATACCAGGTTTGTTTTTTTCTTTTACGTTAATTTTTAATTTAGTATTTTTGCATTCCCGTGGTTAAATTTTGATATGACTTTATTACATGGTGTATGTATGCTATATTCCCTATCCTCGGGTGACAAACAAGCAAGACCCATGGGTTACAGTCACATCGATAAACCCGAGAGGTAGGGTTCATGGGATGTGCGATCATGAACCCCTCCAACAAAGCTCCGTAGGTTTAGGTTCAATCGAGCATTCCTTTGAGGTCGACCTTGTTGTCGATTTTACCATACATGCAGACAATTATATATTTGAGGATTCAGAGGAAGAATTAGACGAATTTGGGGAAACTTCCGATTCAGGAGAATAAGATTACTCATCATCGGATTCAGAGTAGTTTTATAAACTTTGCATTGTAAAATATATACTTGTACTTGTACTAGATATTTGTTATGTGGAATGTATTAGTTATGTGTGATTTTTATAAATTTAAATATTTGATATACTTAAGTTAATAATCCATTTCGAAAACTAAAACAAATAGGGGAAAATGCATATTTAACCTTCAAAGTTGAACTCACTAGCACTTTAAACCATGAGACTTTACCACTCTCACTCTGAACCCTGAAGGTAACAAAACTGACATTTCAAACCTTCAAATTAACCGCCGACTTTCCGCCGTCAAAATTTTAAACGGAACCGTTAACAGAGTTAACGGTACAGTGATTTTTTATTAAAAATAATTATTTAATTAATTAATTACATATAATAATAATTTCTAAACAAAAACCAGTTTTTTCTAAGCTAAATGAGATAGTAAGACCATCTCCAACGGGCGTTTCTTATGGGAGGTTTTAGAGTTTTTTATTATTAAAATTAATATAAAAAATTGAATGAGCTAAGATACGGTTCTTAAATTAGAGACTTAAGATACGGCTCTTATGAGACATGTGGCATTAGCTGATTGGGGATTTTTTCTTTCTTTCTTTCTTCTTTGTAATTCCCCGACAAACATGAAGAGAAGAACGGAGATATCATCGAAGAGATTAACGATTCCTCCTCCGCCGCCGCTGCCGAGTTAGTGACCCCAACTTCCATTGAAGCTCGATCAACAGTAGCCGTAGATCCGTGATTAGACGCCGGAGATCCGGTCATCGTCCGTCATTTAATCCGGGATTTGAGCGGTTACTCGAGCAGCTGAGTCAGATCGAGGCGTCGGGCACCGGAATCGGTACATCTGGAAACCCTCCGGCGTCTAAATCGGCGATTGAGTCTTTGCCGGATTGTCACATAGGTGTGGCGTTAGTGAAGGAAGAGAAGCGGCGGGAGGTGGGTGCGGCGTTAGTGAAGGAAGAGAAGAGGTTCTACCATTGCACCCTACAAAACAATGAATTTCTTAACCAGGGTTCTTAACCCAAATATATTACTAAAAAATTAACTAAGAAATCCATTAGGGATTCTAGCGTTGAGGATGCTCTAAGGAGCAGACTACTATTCACTCCGAGTCTTCTCCTTTAGCTTAAACGAGGTTGGTTCTTTTCCATGATTACTATTTATCTCGGGATTACTATTCATCCCGAGACTCCGTAATCTCGAGATAACTATTCATCTTTCCTTTCTTTTATATGTTTTATATTTTTAAATTTTTTTTCCTTTCTCGACACAATCACCACTTACTATCTCCTTTAGCTTAGAGAAAAAAACTGTTTTTTGTTTAGAAATTATTATTATAAGTAATTAATTAATTAAATATTTTTTTTAAATAAAAAATCAATGTACCGTTAACTCTGTTAACGGTTCCGTTTAAAATTTTGATGGCCGAACGTCGGCGGTTAATTTGAAGGTTTGAAGTGTCAGCTTTGTTACCTTCAGGGTTCAGAGTGAGAGTGGTAAAGTCTCATGGTTTAAAGTGCTAGTGAGTTCTACTTTGAAGGTTAAACATGCATTTTTCCCAAAACAAATTCTAAGTATACATCCGTCGAAAATTTTCCACGGATTTCCGACGAATTCAGTTTTAGCCGGGAGAACGACAGTCTGAAACCAGTTTTAGATGGGGGGATTCAATTTTAGCCGAATGATGCAGTTTTAGCCGAAGGATGCAGTTTTAGCTGGGGGAATGACAGTCTGAAACCAGTTTTAGCCGGGGATTCTGAATCCGTCGGAAATTTCTCACGGATTTCCGACGGATTCAGTTGGTATTTAACACTTTTACCTCGTGTAAATCATGTTTAAACCTTCACGCTCCATATCCGTCAAAAATTTCTCACGGATTTCCGACAGACGATCAAAAATGTGGTTTAGGGTATAGGGATTAGCTTTTTTGTCGAAGTTGTTGACAAATACTTATATGATATATACAATAGCTTGAACTTGTCAAATTTCAAAATAAAAATGTGTTATAGATTTTATAAAATTTGATAGAGGTGTTAGTATAAGTTTTAGTATAAGGTATATAGATGTTATGAGAAATGTATACGTTGTGATGTTGTAAAAGTTATAAACTCATACAAAGTATTTCACATTGATGAATTTACTATTTTTTGAATGAAAAGTGTAGATTAAAGATTGTTAAATCATATCCCCAAACCCTAACCCCTAAACCCCAAATTAACCCTAAGTGTCTGGACACTTTGACACGTGTCTGTTGACTGGCCAATAGAAACACATGCAGAGAATATACCGTATATTCTGATATCCGTCGGATATTTCCGACGGATTTCCGAAGGATTTAGATTTTTTCGAGACCGTGGAAAAATTGACCGCCTAAATGAAAATAATTTCAGGATCCTACAGACCTGTCTGTCGGAAATCGATTTATATCGACGAAACGGTTTCATTTCTTTTCATTTCTCTCTTTTCTCTCTCTCTCTTCCTCCGATTTTCTCTGGTTTCTCTCTTGTTTCTCTTGCGATTCTTCAGCAATCCTCTCTTCTCAAGCATCAATCCTTCAATCCTTCACTCCCTTCATGGATCCCACTATGTAAGTCTCTCAATCCTTCAATCCAAACTAATTTTCATTGTTTGATTTGTAATTATAATTGTTATAATAGTATTTATAATTTGTTAGATTAGTGGAATGTAAGTTAGGGTTTATGAGGTTAGAATGGTTAGGCTTTTAGATTTAGTTTGTTAGTTTGTTAGTTTGTTAGTTTTTTGTAATTTTAGGGTTTAGATTTAGGTTATAAAAACGTTTTTGTAATTTAGTTATGTAGAAAATTATAATTGTGTTTTAAGAATTTATTACTAATTAAAAACGTTTTATATATTTTTAATTACTTTTTTAAGAATTTATTACTAATTAAAAACATTTTTATAATTTATTAAAAACATTTTTCAGATTTATTACTAATTTTGTAAAAACAAATTTGTATAAATATTATTAGAATTATTAGAATTATATAAAAGCTTTTGGAAAATATAAAATTTATATAAAACGTTTTTAGAATTTTGTATTAATAAAAAACATTTTTATAAAATGTATAAAACGTTTCTGGAAAAATATTAAAATTTTCAGGAAATTTTGAAATTTTTGGGAAATTTTGAAATTTTTGGGAAATTTTGAAATGTTTAGGAAATTTTGAATTTTTTAGGAAATTTTGAAATTTTTGGGAAATTTTGAAATTTTCGGGAATTTTTGTAATTTTCGAGAATTTTTGAAATTGTCTTGAATTTATGAAATTTTCGAGAATTTTTGAAATTGTCGGGAAATTTTGAAATTTTCACGCAATTTTGAAATTTTTGGGAATTTTACGCATCTAATTAATTTTAGTTCATTGACCGGACTTTCGTGGTAAGTTTTTTTTTTTTTTAGTTCATTTTGTCAACTTTTTTTTTTATAAGTAACATTATGGTTTTTTTAATGTAGCAAGAGTTCACGTGGGACCATCAACATACGACGAAAGTTATTTCCTAATTCGACAAGTATGCCGCGCTTTCGTACTCGAACCACATGTACGAGTGGAAGCAGAAGTGGAATCACAACAAAGACAAGACCGAAAGATCTAGACGACGACGTCTGGAAGGGCTTCTGCGAGTACTGGAGTAGGCCTGCGATAAAGAAGGTCTCCAACAAACAGTCGAAGAACCGGAAGAGCGAGCGAGGAGGGAAAGGGGTCTACATTCACAACATGGGCGCAAAGACCGTCGAACGGGAGGCG
The DNA here is from genome assembly GCA_030161315.1 of Eutrema japonicum. NCBI lineage: Eukaryota > Viridiplantae > Streptophyta > Magnoliopsida > Brassicales > Brassicaceae > Eutrema > Eutrema japonicum. Next base: position 39,479,844 of record BSQW01000008.1, on the reverse strand, counting down.
ATGGAAATGGTAAGTTCAATTTTGATTTTTAATTACTATTTTTTTTTAATTATTTAACTTAACAAATTTTCATAGGCGAAATAATCCGGTACCGCTCCCGATTATCTTAAACACATCGAGAAGAGACACAACAACAACAAAAACCGGTGTGATCCAGGACTTGGGGATGCAGGAAGTTGTCGAGAAGAGCAAGAAGAAGAAGCTGGACAGTGAAGTTTCGATGTCGCAGCTCACTCTCGAGGGATCGTCGTCCTCGAACGAGTTATCCCAGGAAGAGATCAACCAAATTGTTCTCGAGGTAAGTTTTAATTTGATTTCATTTTTTTTCTTTTCGTAATTTCATTAATAACTTTTATATATTTCATAGGAAATTCGACAAGTCAAAGGTCGATTCGCTGGGTTAGGCGGACTTTCGACCCAGGAATCTTCTTCCTCGGTTCCTCGTTATCATTCGGAGTAAAGGAAAGAAATCGCGAGTATCACCCAAACGGTGAAAGACTGTGACACGCATGTCGAGGAGTTACAGACCGCCTACACCTCTACCCAGACACAACTCACCATGTTGGAGAAGATCATGCATGGCGCATTCCCTCATCTCTTTCGGCATAATAATCCCGACAACCCCAACAACCCCGATAAGTCTCCGACCGTTTGAATTTTATGTTTTATGTTTTTTTTTTGAACAATTTTAATTATGTGTAATGAATTTATATTAATTTTTAATGAATTTTAATAATTATTTTATTTTTTACAAATATTTATATATATATATAATTTATAAATTACAAAATAATTAAATAAAATTCAAAATATAAACAATTTAATCTATATCCATCGGAAATCCGTCGGAAATGTTCCCGACGAGTATCCGACGGATGTCCGACGGACTTTTCCGACAATAACCGTCGAATATCCGTCTGAAACATTGACCGTCGGAATTCCGTCGTAAACAATTTATGACGAGTATCCGACGGATTTCCGACACAAAGTTCTGATCAAACATCCGTCGGAAATATGGCCGTCGGTAATACGTCGGAAATATTTTGACCAGTTTCCGACGGCGACAATCCGTCGAAAATGTCTGACGGAAGTCGTTTTCCGACGGCATAAATCTCCTGTTTTCTTGTAGTGGATATTCACATTTAAATTCAAAAAAAAGAGGGTATTCCGTAATTAGCTAGCATAATCGACTTTTGAGAGAGAAAGTATTAGTTAAACGTCCAAAAAGTTGAAGCCGACACAGTAGCCGTTGCGAAGAGCTTTACCTGAAGAAATAGAACGAACAAATATTACACGTACAAAATCTAAAAACATACCACATGACAGGTATTCACAACTAGAAATTCTCGAGTTTGGGATGATTCCGTGGCAAGACCAAATCTATCTCAATTTTGCTACAAATTGACGATATATGTTGTAGACAACTACAACAGATTTCTCTCTCTCTCAAATGTATGATGAAATCTGTTTCATAATATATCTATGGCAAATTTCTACTAAATAAATATCATATATTTGTTTTTAAATTTAATAATTTATTAAAATATGATAACATAAATAATTTTGAGACTATTTGTAAACAAAATCAATTCCATCTATATATATCCATTTCACAATATATATATTTTTAGAAAAAGTTATAATGAATTTCGTCTTTTACATATTTCCGTCTTAAGAACGCGTTTTTTTTTGTAATGTGAAACCTTGTGTGCCACGCATAACGCATTGTAAATAATTAATAGCAATCCTTTTGACCTTGTAGCTAAGATATAAAAATTCCAAAACAGAAAACGGCACTCAAAATAGCATGATGGTTTATGGAAGTGCGTATTGGCAAGAGATGAAAAGAGGCACGTATAATATTCCACTAAGTAAAAACCACTGTTACATGAAGGAAATAGTGAAAAAGATTGCATGAGTTTTCTAATAAGTGAATCATCATCATCAGCTTTAATGAATATGTTAGTTCTTATAGAAGACTATATTGCGTATTCATGTCGACCAAGTAGCTTAGACGCGTTTTCGAGATTTAAGAGTATTGAGTGGGTTTTTCATCTTTATCATGAACCTGTGATTAAAGGACGCGTGTATGTGTGTCTGTTGATGGGGTTTTGGCTATAAATAGGGTTCTCGCCATGGTATAATCAAATAGCTAGTACTCATCGAGTTTCGTGTGTGTATATTAAGAGAGAGAGAGAGATTAAAAGAGAGAGTATGGGGAAGTTTGTGAGAAGGGGCTGTGTAGTGGCTTGTGTAATGGTGCTATTCATGTCGTCTCAAGTGTTTGGACAATTATCGGGTACAAGTGATCAGCATGACAATGCCAAAAGCCGACATCACAAAAGTAAAAGAGGCGGTGCTGCAGGTGCTGGTGGAGGTGGAGGTGCTCGAGGCAGTATTGGAGCTGGAGGTGGTGCTAGCGGTGGCATTGGAGTCGGAGGTGGAATTGGAGGAGGAGGAGGTATAGGCGGTGGTGGTAGTGCTAGCGGAGGTGCAAGTGGTGGTATTGGAGCCGGAGGAGGAGGTGGTGGTGGTGGAAGAGGTGGAAGAGGCAGTACTGGTGGTAGTGGAGGAAGCCGTGGTGGTCGACGTAGTGGTCGTGGAAAAGATTGTGGTGGTGAACGTGCTGGTGGTGGTATAGGTGGTGGCGTTGGAGTTGGAGGAGGAGTTGGTGGTGGTGGTGTAGGTGGTGGCACTGGTGGAGGTGGAGGTGGCTGTGTTGGTGGAGGACATTGTCGTGGACGTGGTAGTGACGGAGCTAAGGGTGGTGGTGGTGCTGGTGGAAGTGTTGGTGGTGGTGTAGAAGGTGGTGTGGGAGCCGGAGGTGGAGTAGGCGGTGGTGTTGGAGGAGGTGGTGTAGGAGGCGGAGGTGGAGGAAGAGGTGGTGGTGGTATCGGAGGTGGTGTTGGAGGTGGTGTAGGAGCCGGAGGTGGAGTAGGTGGTGGTGCTGGAGGAGGTGTTGGGGGTGTAGGAGCCGGAGGTGGAGTAAAAGGTGGTGGTGGTGCTGGTGGCGCTGTTGGAGGTGGTGTTGGAAGTGGCACCGGTGGTGCTGGAGGAGGTGCAGGAGGCGTTGTTGGAGGAGGTGCTGGTGGTGCTGTTGGCGGTGGTGTCCGAGGAGATGTTGGTGGTGCTGTTGGAGGAGGTATAGGTGGCGGTGCTGGTGGCAGAGTTGGTGGAGGTGGCGGTGTTGGTGGAGGAGGCCGTGGTGGTGGTACTATTGGTGGAGGTGTTGGCGGTGGTGTAGGAGCAGGAGGTGGAGGTGGTGCTGGAGGCGTTATTGGAGGTGGAGTAGGCGGAGGGGGAAGTGCAGGTGGTGCTGTTGGAGGTGGTGCCGGAGGAAATACCGGAAGAGGTACAGGTGGTGATGTCGGAGGTGGTTTCGGTGGTGCTGTTGGAGGTGGAGGTGGTTTAGGTGGAGGAGTTGGTCTAGGTGGTGGAGGTGGTGTTGGAGGTGGTGTCGGAGGCACTGTTGGAGGTGGAGTAGGCGCTGGAGGTGGTGTCGGTGGTGCTGTTGGAGGTGGTGCCGGAGGAAATGCCGGAGGTGGAGTAGGCGCTGGAGGTGGCACTGGTGGTGCTGTCAGAGGTGGTGCTGGAGGAGGTGCAGGAGGCGTTGTTGGAGGAGGTGCTGGTGGTGCTGTTGGTGGTGGTGTCGGAGGAGGTTTTGGTGGTGTTGTTGGAGGAGGTATAGGTGGCGGTGCTGGTGGCATAGTTGGTGGAGGTGGCGGTGTTGGTGGAGGAGGCCGTGGTAGCGGTGGAGCTAGCAGTGGTGTAGGAGCCGGAGGAGGAATCGGTGGTGGAGGCAGCGTAGGTGGTGGAGTTGGTGGAGGAGGCCGTAGTGGTGGTGCTGTTGGTGGAGGTGTTGGCGGTGGTGTAGGAGCAGGAGGTGGAGGTGGTGCTATTGGAGGTGATGCTGGAGGAGGTGCTAGAGGTGGAGTAGGCGGAGGGGGTAGTGCAGGTGGTGCTGTTGGAGGTGGTGCCGGAGAAAATGCCGGAGGAGGTGCAGGTGGTGTTGTTGGAGGTGGAGTAGGTGCCGGAGGTGGTGTCGGTGGAGCTATTGGTGGTGGAGGTGGTGTTGGAGGTGGTGCCGGAGGAAATGTTGGAGGTGGTGCCGGAGGAAATGTTGGAGGCACTGTTGGAGGTGCTGTTGGAGGTAGAGTAGGCGCTGGAGGTGGTGCCGGTGGTGCTGTTGGAGGTGGAGTAGGCGTTGGAGGTGGTGCCGGTGGTGCTGTTGGAGGTGGTGCCGGAGGAAATGCTGGAGGTGGAGTAGGCGTAGGAGGTGGTGCAGGTGGTGGTGTTGGAGGTGGTGCCGGAGGAAATGTTGGAGGCGCTGTTGGAGGTGGAGTAGGCGCTGGAGGTGGTGGCGGTGGTGCTGTTGGAGGAAGTGCTGGAAGTGGAGTAGGAGTTGGAGGTGGTGCCGGTGGTGCTGTTGGAGGTGGTGTAGGGGGAAATGCCGGAGAAGGTGCTGGTGGTGCTGTTGGGGGTGGAGTAGGTGCCGGAGGTGGTGTCGGTGGTGCTGTTGGAGGTGGAGGAGTTGGTTTAGGTGGTGGAGGTGGTCTTGGCGGTGGTGTTGGAAGTGGTGTTGGCGGAAGTGCTGGTGGTGCTGTTGGAGGTGGAGTAGGCGCTGGAGGTGTTGCCGGTGGTGCTGTTGGAGGTGGAGGTGATGTCGGAGGTGTTGTTGGAGGTGGTGCCGGAGGAAATGCTAGAGGTGGTGCCGATGGTGTTGTTGGAGGTGGAGGTAGAGGCGGTCTTGGCGGTGGTGCTGGAGGAGGTGGAGGTGGAGGACTTGGTGGTATTATTGGTGGTGGTGGTGGTGGAGGACTTGGTGGTGGAGGAATCGGTGGTGGTGTAGGAGGCGGAGCAAATGTTGGTGTAGGAGTTGGAGCAGGCGGAGGAGTTGGAGCCGGAGGCGGTGCAGGAGGGGGAGCTAGTGGTGGTGGTGGCGTTGGTAACTGACGTTACTAATTCAGAAACTGCAGTGACCGCACTCCATGCACGTTACTTCCTTAGTAGTTTGCATACATGCTCAGTGTTATTCACTTGATCTTATTCTCGTTTTTACTAGTGTGTAATATTTTTGTAACAATATTAGTGTGTAATATTAATAATGAATAAAAACACTTTTCAAGATAATTGATATAAGTTATATAACTAATGATTACAGAATTATACATTTATTTCTTACGTACATTACAAGAAATGAGGTATCTACAATCCATCACTAATTCGATCACAAATAATCGCTAATTTTCCTTAACAAATGGTGATGACATGCATATGTTTTTACAACTAGCAACATATATCCTCTCGAGAGATTACCTTATTTATCGTTACTTTTTTTACGGATATATAGTTGTTTTACATGATAATATAGCTAAATCATACAACTCAAATGCTAATTTAAATAGAGATGCTATTAAAATGTAACAATGTGTCCAAGAAAATGACAACTATTCTCTACTTTAATTTAAATGGCATAAATAAATATTCACGAACAATCATTTCTCTATTAACTAAATAAGAAAGTTATCTTCTTTTTTTTTCTTTCTAAACTATAATATATGTAAGCCGTAGATTAGACTTCCATATATGTAAACTATAACAAAGAACTATACAACGTTAGTTTTGGAGAAGATCACGAAAACTTCGTTCTTTCGCCCGACTTTTTGGTCCTTGTAGACTTGGCAATGGATACCAAAGCTCGGCATACTAATTGGACATATATAGATTAGCCCACTTTTGGATCCTGCTGGTAGTCTCGTCTTTGAATAATCGCGATCTTTATTGTGGATGCGGAATCGCACACTTAGTTTTTTATTGTATGATTTTGGAGATGAATTTGGTGTACTAGTTTCTATCTATGAATCAAATATAAAATTTGGATCTAAACTCGACGAATTGGATTTGTATTGATAAATGATACAGTTTACAAGTGAAGATATCTCGAAGAGATTTTACAATTGTTTTTGGCGTAGAAAAAGTCTCCTTTAAACCTAAGCCCCGGCATCCTTTTTATAGCTGTCCTCGAGCTGTACCACCTCCGAACATCGGGTCTCCACGTGCTCCGCGAATCCAGGACCGTTTTGGACTAAGTCATCCCGAGCTGCGAATCATCGATGATCAACCCAGTGAGCACGAGCTACCCGTAGGCGGATGGATTGGGCCGGGGTTATGCTTTTAACACTACAAGAAAACACGCGCATTTACGACGGTGTTTCTGACGGACTCCAAACCGTCAGAAGATTCCGACAGAATACCGAGAGAATACCGAGGGAATTTCGACGTTTGAACTTTCTCGGAAATCGGTCAGAATATTTTAACGGATTGAATTTCCTCGGAAATCGGTCGTAATATCCGACGGGTTTCCGAGGGAATGTCGACGAACCGGTATTACCTTGGAAATCCGTTAGAATATTCCGACCGTTTCATGGCCGTCAGAAATCGGTGGATAATTTTCGAGGATTTCCGACGGACCTTGATATTTTGATGTTACACTTAGCATTTTTCGAGTGTAAAACAATAAAATATCAATGTTTTCAATTTTAATGTACTTGGTATTTTAATAAACTTTTTCCCGGGAATTATAAACTTTTCGTTCTTTTTTGGTTTCCATATAAAATTTGGTTCTAACGTTTGAGATTCTATATTTTTTATTTATTTTTGGTGTAAAACAGTATTGATACAATCCAAAGCGGATGAAAGATTATGTCAGATGGAATCCTTTCCCTACCCAATTTAATCTCAAATTTGGGCACAAGATAGACAATTGAGTTAGCTTCACTAGAGAATTGGATTCATCTCATTCTGAGCCATGGTTAAAGAGATATGACCGAATTAGTGAATACATGTCAGTTTTAAAATTCTCAGAAAATTAAAACTCCCTCGGAAATCCCTCGGAAATTTCCGAGGGATTTCCGACGGCAATTTAAAGTTCCAGTCGGATGACCGCCTTGGCCTTTGATTTAGCTTGAGATCTCTTGATTAAACTTATACGAAATTGAGGTGTCTGTCAAGTGGAAGTAGTTTCAGGTCATTCCCATCAGCAGTTCAAGAGAATGTACTGAAGACATGTCATTACTGAGAAATGCAGCTACAATCCGAATAGGCTGAAAGATCATGTCAGATGGAATCCTTTCCCTACCCAGTTTAATCTCAAATTTGGTCACAAGATAGAAAATTGAGTTAGATTCACTTGAGAATTGGATTCATCTCATTCCGAGCAATGGTTAAAGAGTTATGACCGAATTTGTGAAGACGTGCCAGTTTTAAAATTCTCATAAAATTAAAAATATCTCGGAAATCCATCGGAAATTTCTGACGGCCATTTAAAGATCCAGTCGGATGACCGCCTTGCCCTTTTATTTAGCTTGGGATCTCTTCATAAAACTTATACGAAATTGAGGTATCTGTCAAGTGGAAGTGGTTTCAGGTCATTTCCATCAGCACTTAAAGAGATGCGTTTGATTTACTAAAGGCATGTAATTACCGGAAAATGCATCTGCAATCAGAAATGGCTAAAATATCATGTCAGATGAAATCTTTTCCCTACCTTGTTTAATCTCAAATTTGGATACATGATAGACAATTGAGTTACCTTCACTTGAGAATTAGATTCATCTCATTCCGAGCCATGGTTAAAGAGGTATGACCGAATTAGTGAATACATGTCAGTTTTAAAATTCTCATTAAAATAAAACTCCCTCGGAAATCCCTTGGAAATTTCCGAGGGATTTCCGACGGCGATTTAAAGATTCAGTCGGATGACCACCTTTCCCTTTGATTTAGCTTGGGATCTCTACATGAAACTTATAGGAAATTGAGGTGTCTGTCAAGTGGAAGTGGTTTTTGGTCATTCCCAACAGCAGTTGAAGAGATGCGTTTGATTTACTGAAGACATGTCATTACTGGAAAATGTAGCTATAATCCGAAGCGGCTGAAAGATCATGTCAGATGGAATCTTTTCCCTACCCAGTTTAATCTCAAATTTGGGCACATGATAGACAATTGAGTTACCTTCACTTGACAATTAGATTCATCTTATTCTGAGCCATGGTTAAAGAGCTATGACCGAATTAGTAAAGGCATATCAGTTTTAAAATTCTCATAAAATTAAAACTCCCTTGAAAATCCCTCGGAAATTTCCGAGGGATTTCCGACGGCCATTTAAAAATACAGTCGGATGACCACCTTTCCCTTTGATTTAGCTTGAGATCTCTTCATAAAACTTATTGGAAATTGAGGTATCTGTCAAGTGGAAGTAGTTTTTGGTCATTCCAATCAGCAGTTCAAGAGATGCGTTTGATTTACTGAAAACATATCATTACCGGAAAATGCAGCTACAACTCGAAGCGGCTGAAAGATCATAGCAGATGGAACCATTTCCCTGCCCAGTTTAATCTCAAATTTGGGTACATGATATACAATTGAGCTAGCTTCACTTGAGAATTATATTCATCACATTCTGAGCCATGGTTAAAGAGCTATGGCCGAATTAGTGAATACATGTCAGTTTTAAAATTCTCAGAAAATTAAAACTCCCTCGGAAATTTCCGAGGGATTTCCAACGGCTATTTAAAGATCTAGTCGGATGGCTGCCTTACCCTTTGATTTGGTTTGGGATCTCTTCATGTAACTTATACTAAATTGAGACATCTATCAAGTCGAAGTGGTTTCAGGTCATTCCCTTTAGCAGTTCAAGAGATGTGTTTGATGTACTGAAGACATGTCATTACCGAAAAATGTAGCTACAATCCTAAGTGGCTGAAAGATTATGTCAGATGGAATCCTTCCCCTACCTAGTTTAATCTTAAATTTGGTCACAAGATAGACAATTGAGTTAGCTTCACTTGAGAATTGGATTCATCTCATTCGGAGCCATGGTTAAAGATCTATGACCGAATTAGTGAAGACATGTCAGTTTTAAAATTAAAAATCCCTCGGAAATCCTTCAGAAATTTCCGAGGAATATCCGACGGACCTTGATATTTTGATATTTTACACTTAACATTTTTGGATGTAAACAATTAAATATCAAGATTCGTCGGGATTCCCTCAGAAATTTCCGACGGTTTAGGGTAATAAACCGCAAATTTGCCGGACTTTGAACATGTTTGCTCTTGATAGATGTAGAAGTAACAAATTAAAACTGATTTCTGTGAAATATTTTTAAGAATCAAACATTTAGAACTTTTTAATTGAAACCCTAATCAAACACGTAAGTGTCCTTATATGTTCTATGTATTTTTATGAAATCTTGAATTCTTCATCGATCGATTTTTACGAAATCCAAAATAATTTGTTTTGTTTGGTTTTCAAAGGTTTTTCTTATTAGTATGTAACACTAATGGTTATTGAACACTAAAGTTTATGAAATATTCAAAATCTAAACCCTAAACCCTAAACCCGTCGGAAATTCCTCGGAAATTTCTGAGGGATTTACGACGAACCTTGATATTTAATTGTTTACACCCGAAAATGCTAAGTGTAAAACATCAAAATATCAAGGTCCGTCGGAAATTTCCGAAGGATTTCCGACGGATCCTGAAATTTTACCCGCGAATTTAAACCGCGAAACGAAAATTTCTTAAAATTGAAACGGTTAATTAAATTTGATTTCCGACGGATTCCCGAGGAAAATGTTCCTTCGGAAATCTTTTATCATATAAATGCGATTCATCTTCTTCTCTTTCATTTTATTCTCTCTTCTTCTCATATCCTTCTTCTCTCTTCCTCTCCTCTTCTTCTTCTCTTCTTCTTCCTCTCTGCGAAACCTTCTTCTCTCTTCCTCTCCTCTTCTTCTTCTCTTCTTCTTCTTCTCTCTTCTTCCTCGCCCACCGGAGCTCGGTCCGAGACAATCGTGGAGGAGGAGTACTTCCGAAACTCCGAGCTCATTTACTCTTCCGCAGCTCCGAGCTCGGGGTAAGTAATAATTATAAATTATCATTTCAATTTAGATATTTATTTCTTAATAAAATCTAATGTTTTGGTATTTTTTATTAGGTGGTACCCGTTAAAAAGGGTCGTCGACCTGGGTTGGGTAAGATTGCGACCCAACCCTCTACTTCTTCGGGCGTTTTCTCGATGGATGAAGACATTATCCGACAAAACGAAGAGCTCAAGGAGAAGGTCACAGCTTTGGAGGAAGAGCTGTCGACTCAGAAAATGAAGAGCGGGAAAATGGCGGATTACTTTAAATCAAAGTTCGATGATTTCTTGGATGATTTATTGTGATTTTTTTTTTTTTTTTTGTAATTTTCCAACAAGTACTTAATTTTATAAGATTTTTAATTATTAATTAATTTTTCATTTTCGTTTTTTATAAATTATTTAATAACTACAAAATTTGAATTTTTTTAAAAAATTAAAAAATAATTATTTAAATCCGAGGGATTTCCGACGAATTTGGTGGATCGACCAAATAAAAAGCTCGATCGATCTCATCTTTTTAAATCGATCTATCCTTAATCCGTCGGAAAATCGTCGGTATTTTGGTTGTCGGAAATCCCTTGGAAATACCCCGGACAGACTGGTCGTCGGAAATCCCTCAGAATTATCCCGAGGGTATTCGGTCCTCGGTATTCGGTCCTCGGAAAATCGTCGGAAATTTCCGAGGAATCTCGGTCTTCGAAAATCCGTCGGAAATATATCCCTCGAAAATCCGTCGGAAATTTTCGTGGAATTTCCAACGGATTTCGATTTCCGAGGAGATAGAACCGACGGCTCAAATCTGTCGAAAATCCGTTTTGAATGGCTGTTTCTGACGGGATACCGACGGATTTGGCCGTCCGAAATGAGCAGTTTTCTTGTAGTGTAATGAATATGCTTATTGGGCTTTTATGGGCCAGATTTTGTAGGTCGAAATCCAGCGCCAACAATTGCCCCCAGCCCATTAAGTTCGAAGTTATCTTAATGGGCGGCAAAGATTCGCTCGACATCACATCCGCGATGAAGATCTTGTATCTATCGAGATCTCCCAAAACAAACGATCGAGATCCGGAGAGAGGAAAAGTTCCGCGATTCTCGATGTTGTGATTATTGCGGTGTCAAGATCGGATGGTCAGGATCTGCGGGAGTGAGAGATCTCCGCGATCTTAACGGCCGAGGTTAATTGCTTTATAAATTAAACGCCGCGTCTTCCCGATAAACCCACGATCGTCACCACACTTGAGGTAACTTCTCGTCTTCCTCTCGTGATCTTCTTTTTAATTTACAGTGGAGCTTCGATTACTTTTTATGAGAAGCTTTTCTTAATTTCGAGTTTAGGAAATAACGATTGATTGCTTTTCCCGGTTTCCATTGCTCTCATCTTGTTAGAATCTTAGGGTTTGTTAGATTTTCATCTTTCCCCTTTCGAATTTTTGTTGCTAAATCCCGATGGTCGAGCAATCGAGGTTTGTCTAGCCGCATTCAGACGAGTTCTTCGGCCCGCACTGGAGGTCAGTAACGTCGCGCCAGGATATCACGAATCTCCGGCGGGTCTATTGGGTTTCAGAGGACGTCGAACTCGACGTTCCGTTGGAGTTTGAGACGCCAGAGTGGTGTAGGCCTGGATGTTTCGGCACCTATGTGACGCTATTCGAGAGATGTGGGGCCTCGTTCCCCGCGGTGATTCAGATGTGCTTCTCTCAGATGATGCCGAATTTCATTCGGCACGTCGCCGGGCTCCTCGTCAGAGCTCGTGAAGAGGGTGTTTGTCTTGGGGTTAGGGATATGCTTCATCTCTGCTCGGTGAAGCACAATCCCGGGTTCCCGGGAACGTTCTACATGTTGCCGCGGAATCACCAAAAAATCATCAATGGAGTCCCGGGCAGGGATGACTGGCGGGACAAGACGATCTTGTTTCGGGTCAATCAGGCGTAAATCGGAGGCTTCGACTTCTCCAGGCTTCCGAGGCAATGGGTCGTAGCAGTTGGTCAGCGATGAGCTTTTGAGCTCGATGTACTTGTTTAGATCGTAGATCTGTTTTTAATTTTGAGGATGTGTTAACTTCCCCCCTTTTTTTTTTGGCAGCCACCCCGATGACGTCACCCTACACGGACGAGCTAAGAGTTCTTGTCACCGCGTTACGGCGTGAGCGAACTGATTGGGATCTATTCACGAGGAATAGGATCCAACGGGCTCTCGCACAAGACCATCATACGGATCAGGTTATTCAATCGCCTCAATGGCTACCGCCTCTATGAAGTAAGTACCCTTTGGTGAGGTAGATGTACTCTGCGAGTTTGGGTTTGTGGTGATTAATAATGCTTATTTTTTGTGTTTTTAGTAGTCGAACCAGCTCGAGCTAAGGCAAATCCGACTCCTGCTGTTCGAGACACTCTAGACGCCAGTTCATCTGCCAGTACTTCGGAGCACTTAATAATGTCGAGGAGATCGAGCTACCGCAACCGAACCTCCCAACTGCCGGCTGTCATTACCAATCGGGTCTGTTCTGGTGACATCGCCGCTACTCCTAATGACGCCCTAACTACACAGGTTCAAGGCCAGGCATCGAGCCGTCCACCTGTCACAGTGCCGACGGGACCAAACGAAACGGCGAACCCCGAGCCTGTTCCGGCGGTCGAGGGAACTGTAGCAAACCCCACTCAGAATCCCATACCCATCAGCTCAAAGTCGAACGGGTCTAGTGCCAATTCCACTTCGCACCCGAACTCGAAGAGGCCAAAGAGGAACATGCTGGGTCCCGAAGTTCAGATGGGCGACCGGGCTCCGACTCAATGAACAATTCGGCGGCGAATAGGCCGTTTCACTAGGCGTTTAGGCACGCCAAAGACTTCCCAATTACCAAGGACCCAGTAGGACTGGCGACGTTGTTCCGCTACTGCAAAACTGACGGGTGCCAACTCCCTATGTTGAGTAATATGTCGGAGAGGGAACCTTTCATGGACATGTATGCAGCGAATGGGAGGGTACGTTGGTTGCTTCGTATGCTTTGGAGTTTGATTTAGAAACGTTAGACATGTCTAATGAGATTTCGGTTTAATTTGTTTAGGCGCTGGAAGCTCAAAACCGGGTAATCGCTCTGTTCGAGTAGTGGGTAAGAGACGCGCCTCGTCCCGAAGAAGTTGAGGAGGCGAAGCGGGTTGTCGCGGGCTTAAACACTGAGGTGCAAGCTATGAATTATCGAGAGGCGAAGCGAGTTGCTGATCTCGCCAGGCTTCCCATCCTTGAGGCTCGGGTTGCTGATCTCGAGGAAGCTTTGGCATCGCTGACCTGGAAGCTCCAGGTAGCGGAGAATCGGCTCGCCGTGTTTCAGTCAGAGAGCCAGTCCGCACTTGAGCAAGCTTCTCGACTTTCTCGGGAGATCATCAAATTGGTCGCTGCTCGAGATAAGGAGCTTCAGCAGGCAGCTCGAGCTGCGAGGAGAGAGCTTTCGGCGAAGTATGGCGAGGTTCTCGAGAGAATCGAGACCAAGTGGGCCCAGAAGAGGGCAGAGACAGAAGCCGAGATAGATCTACAAGAGGTGATTGCCAACCTCGATCTTTTAGGCGAACTGGAAAGGAGAGAGACCACCGTGGAGGCGTAGATCCCAAAAGGTACCGAGAAGAAGGGTGAGTTCGAGGCGGCTTTTACGGCGGCTCAGGTGTCGGACTTCTCTCTTGGGAAGCTTAACCTTCCTGCTATCTCGGAGGACTCGGTTGCTCTGATGGAGGTCGATCCTTTTTCTCAGGTTCCGATGGGCCTTGACCAGTTTAGAACGAACGTCGAGGTGGAGGGGAACTCGGTGGCCGAGCCGAACGCCGACGAGGTCGCGGCATATGCTTTTGTAGTGGACTAGGCGGAAGGAGAGCGGACTTGCAAGCAAAAGTGATCGCCTGCCTCAACATTTCCTTTCTTTTTTATTGATTTTCGAATATGTTGCCTTAGCCGGGAGGTTTTAGTCCGGTGTTCCGTTGGCTTTGAAATCCTTTTTTTTTGTTTTTAAGACTTAATCTTTTTCATTTAACGAACTCGGTGCCCTAGCGGGGGGTTTTAATCCGCCAAAATAAATAAAGTCCATTTGCCTTAGAAATTTCTGAATTTTCGTTCGAAGTTAAACTTCGTTGTTTAGTCTGTTTTGACGAAGTGCTTGTGTTCGTCGAGCTCATGTTCTGGAGTTCGCAAATCCACACCTCAAGTTCGTGGTTTGAAAAGGTTTTGAAATTACTTGAATGCTACTTTTTACGAACTGTCGTTGAGGTCAGAGCTCGTAGTATTGTAAACTTAGTCATTTTTTTTTACTAAGTGTGTTATTTGCGAACTGACTCTGAGTTCGAAGTCGCGTAAAAAATTTTTTAGCCGAATTTTGGGCATTTGGGCCAGGTTTTATCATGTTGTCCTCTTTACACGTTTTCCTTTTTTCTTTTTAGGCCGTACTGACTTTCAGAAGTGTTTCGTTGATTTCAGTGTTGGCGTTTGTTTTGGTATTAGGTCATATTGACGTAACCTTTTGATCGTGTGCGTTCGAACTTGTTATGAGCGGAGATGATCCGGTGGAATTTGAGACGTTTTCAGACCAAGACTTCGTCTGGCAAGATTGTTTTTGCTCGTAGGTCTGTGGTCGTGAATTGTCTTGCATTCCAGCTCGTGGATCGGTTTTGTTCCCGCGTAGGTTAGGATTAGCCAGTTTGTGATGCAAGATCGCAAGAATTTTGGCAATACGAGAGCTAATTGGTTTGTTTGTTTAGGAAACGAGTGCAAGACAAACGATGCAAAATGGAGCTTATCATTTATCGAGAATTAGTACAGAAAATGAAAATATGATAAGTATTGTTATGGTGGCTGCACTCGTGGGTCGAGCTGCCTACGTACCCCGTCAAGGGATCAAGCCTTTACGTAGTTTGATTATTGTCTGTACTCAGTCGTAGTATCTTTTTAAGTTCATGGAGTTCCATGATCATTTTTCTAGTACGCCGTTTTTGACTTTCGCGAGCTTGTAGACGCCGTTGCGAATTACTTCGATGACGCGGTATGGGCCTTCCCAGTTGGTCCCTAGTTTTCTGGCACCTCGCACTTTAGTGTTTTCATATACTTTTCGCAAGACTAGCTCGCCTATGTCGAAACTCCGGTGTCTAACATTGGAATTGTAGTAACGAGCGACGGCTTGCTGGTAGTTTTGAATACTGATCAATGTTTGATCTCGACGTTCGTCGATGAAGTCCAGATGGTCTCGCAATAGTTTTTGGTTTAGCTCGCTACTAGCGGGACATAACACGCGCCTGGGGCTAGGTATCAAGACCTCGATGGGGACTATTGCCTTCATCCCGTATGCTAGTAAGAACGGTGTTTCGTTCGTAGCTCGGTGAGGGGTGGTGCGACAGGCCCAGAGTACTTCGGGGAGTTCGTCGCCCATCTTGGCTTCTTAGAATCGAGTCTCTTTTTGAGATTGTTCAAGATTCTTTTGTTTGCGGCTTCGGCGTGACCATTTCCCTGAGGGTACCTCGGGGTAGAAGTGGTCAAGCATATTTTCCACTTGTTGCAGAAATTTATGAAGCTTTGAGATATGAACTGGGATCTATTATCGGTTACGATTTTGTACGGAATCCCGTGTCGGCAAACGATGTGTTGCCAAACGAAGTCCTTTACTTCGACTTGTGTGGTTTGTTGGAATGCTTCCGCCTCGATCCATTTGGTGAAGTAGTCGGTTAGGACTAGTAGGAAGCGAAGTTTATTTTGTCCAGATTCGACAAGTGGTCCTACTACGTCCATGGACCATCGCATAAACGGGTACGGGGCCGAGATTGAGGAGAGTGTCTTCGTCGGTTGATGAATGCTCGGAGCATGTCTTTGGCATTTATCGCATTTCTTCGAGTAGTTCTTGGAATTGGCGATAATAGTTGGCCAGAAGTAACCTTGTCGTGTTATCCTGATGGCGAGGGTGCGGCCACCGGAGTGACTTCCGCAGTGGCCGTCGTGCATCTCGCCCATTATTGTAAGGGCTTCTATTCCGTGCACGCATACGAGGTATGGTTCAGAGAGACTTCGTTTGTATAATTTCTCGTTCAATATACTGTATCGCGATCTCTGTGCTTTTAGATTTCGGGCTACCCATTTTTTGGGTGGTACGGTTCAATTTTGAATATACTGGAGAATCGGGATTCTCAAATCTGGTTTTTGGATGTACTCATCTGACTCAAGATCGCCGATAACCGGCAGCGCGACCTCGCCTGGCGAGTCGGACTCGACTGGGAAGTCAGGACCGTGCTCGCCTTGGTCTTCTTCAGAGTCGTTCTCGCTTTCTGATTACGCAGCGTCGATCTCATGTTCCTCCTTTTCGAGAGGAGCCTGTGGAATTTATTCGCTGGTAGAGGCTATGTTTATCTCGTTTATTGTGAGGGCTTGAGGTCGATCTCAATGCTCGGTTTCTCGATTCCTTATACGGAAATTACCCTTTTAACTAATGGATCGGAGGTCGATGCCAAGGCTGAGAGTGCATCTGCCGAGGTGTTTTCTCCTCTTGGGATCCTAGTTAGTTCAAATTTGTCGAGTTATTCCGATAGTTTGCGGACAATTTTGAGGTATGCCTCCATACGTTCATCTTTAGTTTTGTACTCGCCGTGAAGCTGGCTTGTGACGAGTTGAGAGTCGCTGAAGGCATTAACTTCCTGGGCCCCGATCCCAAGCGCGAACCTGAGACCGACAATGAGGGTTTCATATTCTGCTTCGTTATTGGAAGCGTTGAAGCCGAGTCTAAATGATTGTTCTATTACTTCGCTTGTCGGAGAGGTTAATTTAATGCCTACTCTGGATACTTTCTTGGACGAAGCTATGTTGACATGGAGTGTCCATTTCTTGGAAGGATTGGTCTCGTTAGCGACTTCAGGTGCTAGCTCGATCATAAAGTCCGCTAGAACTTGTGCCTTAGCGCATGTACGAGTATGATATTCGATATCGTACTCACTTAGCTTGATTACCCACTTAGCGAGATGCCCTTATTGGCTTGGGCTATGGAGGATAGTTCTAAGTGGTTGCGATGTCATGACCACAATAGAATGTGATTGGAAGTATGGTCTGAGTTTCTGGGCTGACATCACGATTGCTAGAGCTAGTTTTTCCATTGCGGGGTATCTCGTTTCGGCGTCGATCAGTGTTTTACTTACGTAATAGATTGCCTTTTGTTCGTTTTGCTCTTCGCGGACTAGGACGCCGCTTAGAGCTGCCTGAGATACCGCGATATAAAGGTACAAAGGTTCTCCCTCTATTGGTTTGGACAGTATCGGGGGTTCGCTTAAGTACGCTTTGAGCTGTTGGAATGCGTGTTCGCATTGTTCATCCCAAAGGAATTTTTTATTTCCTTTGAGGAGTTGATAGAATTGGAGGCACTTGTCTGTGATCGGGAGATAAACCTTTTTAGTGCGGCTATCCATTCGGTCAGACGTTGGACCTCTCTAGTTTCCCATATAGCAATCTCGGGAAGCCGTTTGGCTTCCCAAGATGGTCTTTGTTCCTCCAGGTGAGGAGAATTTCAAGCATTGGTGGTACGTTGATGGCACTGCTTTTTTTAGGCGTATAACCATGGTCTGCCGAGCATGGCGTTGAACGGTGCTACGCGGTCTACTACCACGAACTCGATCAGTTTCCGGATGCCTTCCGCGATGACGGGGAGTTTGATAGTTTTCATTGAGTACGTCATGTTTCTGGCGAAACCGGTTAATGGCGAGGGTTTGCCTTGTAAGGAGGATTCTTTGAAGCCCATTCGTTGAAAAGCTTCGTAGAATAGCACATCTACCGAGCTTCAGGTATCTACCATTATTCTGGACAGCTCGAACCCGCTCACATCGAGCTGGATTATGAGAGCGTCGTCGTGTGGTTTATCGAGGTGTAGGGTTTCGCTTTCTCTAAAGGTGATCTTGTGGTCAGGTCCTTTGAGAAGATCTTGTTCCTGCGGTTTTGTTTTGGCTCTTCGTTGGAACATCTTGATCGAGTTCACTGAGTCTTGGCAGAATTGTGAGCCGCCGCATATGAAGTCTATTCTTTTAGCGGTAGGTGGCTCTACTTCCCCCTCTCAGCAGCAACGAGGTTTGCGGAAGCGAAGTGCATTCGGCCTTTTTGGAGCCAGTGGAGGTGTGATGACTGATTTCGTCGATCCGCCGCAGAGGTTTAGTTCTCTGAATATCAAATTGATGCGCTTCTTCAGCGCTGGAGTTGGAATGCCCTGTCAACTATCCTCGGGGATTCGGTCCCTCTTTTTGGGGGCCGAATTCTTTTGGTTGGTTTTTGAGGTTGGTTCCACCTCGACGACCTCGTCTGAGGGTTGCTCGGAGTCGTTTTGAGCCGCTAGCAGGCAGGCTCGAGTTTGGCATTCCTTAGTGGAATGTCCTTTTCATTTGTGATGATTGCAGTACTTCGTCGGCGATGGCGTTTAGGAGTCGTTTTTGACATCGAGGGATAGTCGATTGCCTGTTTCGCTTGATACCTTTTGGCGAGAAGCGAAGTATCCTCTTCGAGTGTGGCGAAGGCAGATGCGCGGTGTAACGCATCGTCTAAGGACGTTGTGGGACAAACTGTGAGCTCTTTGCGAAACTCCGACGTATACCACATGTTGTTCTTCAAGGCCGTGAGCGCTACTATCTCGTTGGGGTTAGCAATTTTTGCCTTGATTTCTTTGAATTTGTTGATATATGAGCGAAGCAGTTCATCTGGTCCTTGTGCGAGGTTTCAAAGGTCGGCTTCAGATGCTTTGGCTTCGCTAAATACTGAATATTGTTTGAGGAAGGCTGAAGCGAGCTGGTTGAAGTTGTCTATTGACTTTTCTTCTAGCGACGCGAACCACTCTTGAGCCGATCCGACGAGGTTTTCGGCCAAGAGGCGACAAAAACACGCTTCTTTTTCCTGGTCAGGAAACTGAACTCTGGCGATTGTTAGCCGGAAAGCTCGTATATGAGCTCGTGGGTCAGTTTTTCTGGCATATTCCGAGAATTTTATTTCCCTAGTTTCCCGGAGTCGTGTGTTTGCGATGTGATCGGTGAAAGGAGTTTGGTTTGTCTCCTCGATCACGCGATCTATGTCAGGTGCATGCCAAAATTTTGGCGAAGTATACGAGTGAACTCATCTGCTGTTGTTCGGCGTTCGTATGAGCGACATATCGCTGGAAGGATTTGCGATCAACATTGCCTTGGGGATCGACGTTAAATCGATCATGAGGTTGTATTCGATTCGGGATGTCGTTTTCCTCGCGAAGTCGCATGTCGCCTTCGTGATTTGCGAATATTGGTGTCAAGTTTGGGAATGAACGGTTTTCGGTTCGTTCCGGTCGGGTCCCCAAACTAGATGCGAACTCGAACGTATCGAACGGCCTCGATTTGCGGTTCCTTCCATTTGGAGGGGATGGCAATCTTGTCGTGGCCCGCCTCGTTGGTTCGCTATTTAGGTTAGCTAGAAATGACTGTGGGCTTTCAGATGTGAACATTGAAGTCGGGTTTATCCGAATCGGAGACTCGAAATGTCCGATCGTTGCCGATGGGACGTGGATCGTAGAGAAATCCAATCGAGTTCGAGGAGGAGGACTGTTTGGCGGGCGTCGCTCACGTGTTACCGTCAGGCGAAGTTCCTACTGCTCCAAGCGAGCTTTGAGGCTACGGGTCGATATCACGTAGTTCTGCTGTCTATCGACTAGGGTAGACAACATTCGCCGGATCTCTGCCAAGTCGTCTCGGTGCTGCTACTGCGGCACAAAGAGTGGCGACGTAGATCGCGTGAATCTTGTTCGGGTCTGAGATGGATCGATGATGGGTGGATCAGTGGATCTTACCCAAACCAGATTAAGGTTTTGGTCTAACGACGCATTATTGTGCGTCGAGGAAGTGTGATTTGCGCGCCGTGGCGGCACGTTTTGACATGTGGAATTGGATTCCACTCCAGCTATCACGACGGGGTTTGTCAACGTAGCACTGGTTGATGCCGGGGTCTGGGAAATCGATCCCGTGAGTGATTGATCGGCGCCAAAATGTGGATGCGGAATCGCACACTTAGCTTTTTTTGATATGATTTTGAGGATGAATTTGGTGGGATAGTTTCTATTTAAGAATCAAATTTAAAATTTGGATCTAAACTTTACAAGTTGGATTTGTATTGATGAATGATACAGTTTACAAGTGAAGAAATCTCGAAGAGATTTTACAAGTGTTTTTGGTGTAGAAAAAGTATCCTTTAAAAATAAGCCCGTCGTCCTTTTTATAGCTGTCCTCGAGCTGAACTACCTACGAACATCGCGTCTCCACGTGCTCCACGAATCTCGGAACCGTTTTGGACTAAGTCATCCCAAGCTGCGAATCATCGATGATCGACCTAGCGAGCACGAGCTACCCGTAGGCGGATGGATTGGGCAGTGCGTATGCTTTTAATGAATATGCTTATTGGGCTTTTATGGGCCGTATTTCGTAGGTCGAAATCCAGCGCCAACATTTTGGTAAAAAAAAGATTGAGGATATTATCATATATAGGAAGTATATTTCGATGGAATTAGATTTCCGAAATCTAGTACGACGAAGAAGGCTACCAAAATAAAACCTAAGGAAACTAGGTTACATGTTTCCGACACTTCTTTAAAAGCGAATGCCATCAAAAAAAATGTATATGCCGTGGAATGTGGCTACCATAGTCATCTAAGTGTTCACGCTCAGAGAACGCCTTCTGACCTTTGTTCCCTATTTACTTGAATCTTCTGATCATTATGAACTATGAAGTAATTACTGATCTAGTGGAGAGTTCAACTAAATTCTCCTCATCCTGCACATAGAACTCGCTTCATTATAACAACATGTATGCCGATTCGAACTTTTAAGAAGCCTAAAGAAAAAATAAACATTGTGATTTTAAGTGATACAATGATTGATTCTTTTTTTTTTTTACATCTACATAATCTTTTGTTAATGTTAAATTCATTGATCGGTAAAGGAAAATATTTACAATGTGGTTCTGAAAAAATAAAGAAATTTAGTGCGACAAAATAATGGAAAAACAGAGCCTCAAAGAAACTGAAACCCAGAGGCAAACCGAGTGCCATTTCGTCACAAAACAGAATGCAATTTCTCCACAAAACAGAGCCTCAACGATTGAAAGCCGCAAACCACCGATGAAGTAGCTCTTGAATTCGCGGGTTGGATGAGTACTCTAGCGATGAAATCATGTTTTGGATGATCTTGTCTATATGACGAACCAATTGCATCATAGAATTGTAGCCCGTGTGATGAATTCTAGAATTACGCTATCTCCAAATCGAATAGAGTGTAACTTGGAAAGAAAGCCGAAGAAGGATAAGATGTTGTCGATCTCCTTGATAAGCAATGAGTACCCGAGGTGTTTCTGCCAAGTCCGGGTCTTGACGATTGCCTAGAAGTCTCCCAGCCACATCAAACCACACTGTATGTGAATATGGACACGCAAAAAAAGCTGGACGCATGTTTTATCTGGTGATATGCTCAAATTAATAACCTAAAAATACTAAGCAGTAGTTGCAGTATAGTAGGGGTCGAACACAATGACTCACAGAAACACAAAATAGATTATGTAGATGAGAATCAAGCTAAGCAATTCAGTTGAAACAAAAAGCAATAAACATTAAAGAGTTGTAAATTCGATGGGAGAAATATAGATTCAGGGTATTTCTCAGGGAATCAATGAATGCAAAATAAATTAACTAACAGGATTCAGATTTAACGCGGTTCTTAAACTCAAATCACTAAAGTATAATTAACCAACTGTCGTTGCGAAAACTATCTAAATCTAAATCCTAGAATTCCAAATCTCTTTGCGAATCCTAAAGTCTAAATCAGCTTTTAGATCATGTTTGATTTGTTCACAAAACAACTAAACCAAATCTCTTTGCGAATAGTTATTTTACTCTCCTTAGGTTCTATCAGGTAATTAATCGCACTGTCGTGCCTAATCAATTATCCTAAGATCTATGTTCTAGGTAGCTAATCTAGAACAAGCTTTGAACACAACCTAAAGTGAAGAACTAATTCAGATGGTGAATCCTAATAAACTAATCAACCTAGCATTCAGAGAAACCCTTATGAGAACCATGAACCTAAAGTGGATATACTCAGACATGGAGATTTAAGCAAGCAACATGATTGAATAGATCATCAAATAGAATAATAAGAAAAGAGTAACAATGGTTCAGAATTGTCTCTCTAAAAACCCTGTAACCAATCTCTCTCAAGAACCAAAGTAAGAATTAAAGCATAGCCTAAACAGGTGGCTGAAAACCTAATTTACAAGCTAAAACACGTTCTGGGCCTTTTTTGTAATTAATAAAGTCTTCTAGGCTTAGGGAGAAACTCTGCAGGCTTTAAAAATCGCGTATCTGCTTTCCTGCAGTCGGTGTCGGTCGACACCAAGCGGTGTCGGTCGACACCAAACAGTGTCGGTCAACATCCTGCTTCTTCTGCTCGCCAGATTGGACAGTTTTCACGAAAACTGGGATAACGTTTGACCGCACCGTTGGAATGGCCTCAAACTACTTCCAAATGAAAGCTAATCCATTGATATATCTTGTGTCCAAATTTGAGCTCAATCCAACGGTGGAAAGGTCTTCAAAGAATGCCAAGTTTCTGACGTCTCTGCATGACTCTGCATCTCAATATGCTCCAAAATACTCCAAAATGCTCCAAACGTACCTAAACCTGTAAAAGACTCTAAAAGACTCTAAAATACTAAAAAGACTTCATAAATAGGACCTATATCATGGTCTAAAAGGGGTAAAAACCATGATATATCAACTCCCCCAGACTTAGCCTTTGCTTGCCCTCAAGAAAATAGAAGACTAAACCAGAGAAAGAGGTTTGAACACAGAGACTCACCTGTTCTTGAAACGTTGCAATGACCATTTTCCTAAGCACCCAAACGTCACCTAACCAGCTTTTTGATCTAACCACCATGTACTTCTCCGTAGACATTCACAGCTTCCCAGACTACACACATTATCTCACAACATCGTTAAATCAAGCCATCCTCGCCAGTTTCATCGATGTGATTAATACCAAGAACATTCTAGATTCTTTCTCATACAATATCATGACAAGACCACCCTTTTCACACTTTATGGTATTATTTCTCTCCCCCAGACTTATTTCTCATTATGTTTCTTGCATATACCAAGTAAGGTTCGAGACACGAGTATAGATGGTGTTTGCCACCGAATCCCCGGTTCTTCCCTCAAAAGTAATCAAAGGTGTAGGCGAATAATGGTATCACAGGAAATTTTCCTAACCTCGCTTTCACCTTTGTGTGATCATCTCCTCTGAAGTAGAATAATGGGATCGTTGGAAATTTTCCTAACCCTCTACTCAGAAGAAAATCATCTCATCTTTTAATGCATCTTATTAACTTTTAACAGGGAGAGAAATACCATTCTTTCAAACACATGGGTTCCTTAGTCAGATACGAATGATGAATCAAGCTCTATGAATACCAACCACATCGATGAAGTGCAAAAATTTGGCTCAGGCTTTAAAGAACTTTGCTGAAAACATGAATGTCTTCTAGTTAACCGGTCAGCCTTTGGATTTTTTATTAGTCGATCTAGAACTGATTCTGTAACAATGGTCACTTAGAAGCAAGGTCAGATCAATAGATTCAAGAAAAAGTTCACAGTCTCCAACAAAGTTTTGACTCAATAAAAAATATTTTGAAAAACGACTGACTCTAAGAAAAACAAAAACAATGTCAGCGATTACCTCCCCCAGACTTGAACAACACTGTCCCCAGTGTTATCTAGCCTAGAGTCAGTAAAAGAAAACAAAAGAATAGAATAGAAAAGGGAAAAACAAGAAGTTACTGTGCTGGAACATTGAGTATCGACCGACACACAACCTGGTATCAAGCGATACTAGGCTTAAGTCGACACGATGAACCTTTCTGATTCGCGTAGGGTGTCGACCGATACCAATGGGGTATCGATCGATATTCAGGCGATTACGAGTTTTGCTCCTTGTTTATCCTGACACAAACACAAAACGAAAAAAAATAAAAAGAAAAAGACTCAAAAACAGACTCACCAGTGGGTTGCCTCCCACCAAGCGCTTGTTTTACGTCACGAGCTTAACTGTACGGACGATCAGTCAGGAGAAGATTGAGAGCTGACTCCAAAACAAGCTCCACAATTTGACATCGCCAGCTTCATAGTTCTGCTCATCATGCTCTCCACAAACGCCTGTCATTTCTCTTTCAGCTCCGAAGTGAGAATAACTCTAGCCTTAGATAATGGTTTCGAAGTTCCCTTGCACTTCACCTTGTATTCAATCAAATCCCTATCACACTCCTGAGCGGTTAAAGTCACATGGGGAACACTTGTTATGCCTTTGCTCTTCGTCTTCTTCTTTACCTTAGCTGTTTTGACGTCTTTCTTGGTGATGACAGAAGGACTATCTAGAAGGTCGATGATGGTGGGCTCGTCAGGAGGCTCTTCCAAAAGATCAATCACCAGTGTCCCTCCTGTAACAACATCGATGCAAGAGACACGTGTGGGAGTTCCTCGAGTAGGAATTGCTTCGTAGTACACCTATTTGTCAATGTATGAGAACGAGATTCTCTTGCTGGGTGTGTCCATAATGGCACCAACCGTAGCCATGAACGGTCTTCCAAGAATCAACTGCGTACAAGATTATGCACTCATCTCCACAACATGAAAATCAGCTGGAACCAGACAGTCTCCTAGTTTAACCAGCAAATCAGGGGTTGTACCATATGGAAGTGAGGTGGAACAATTCGTGAATGTGATAGATGACTTGGGCGGTCGAATATCAGCTCCCAATCTCTCTGCAATTGCCCCTGACATGACATTGACGCTAGCCCCTGAGTCAACGAGAGACTCTTTGAATTCAACTCCAGATGGAGCATGGAACGGAGAATATTCATGGATCTTCCCTCTTGGTCAACTGCCTCTGCGGTAGTGACTTGCTTCTTGCCTTGATAAAGAGTACTTCGATCTCTTCCAGGGTTTCTCTGCAATCTTTGAAGTGACTGAGCAGAGGCCAGCCCTCTAGAGCTTCTTCAAAAGTCAACGAATGGGGAATCCTTCGTACCATCTTCTCAAAGCCACGCAGCTGCTTTGGAGTGATGAGGGCTAGGAGGTGTTGAGGAATAGGATTCAGTTTCTTGGGTTTACGAAGTCTGTCAACACTCATACGCAGCTCCTTTGCAGTATCTGGGTGAGTATCGATCGATACAGGTAAGGTGTCGATCGATACTTGCTCATTCGAGACGTCCTTGACAGATTCTTGGACGGGTGTCGATCGATACAAGGGAGTATCGGTCGACACATGGGTGGTGTCCGAAATCTCAACATCATCCTTGGTAAGATGGACGAAAATCTCTGCTATTTGAATTTCTAGCATCTTCTGATGAATACTGAGAAATTCAATTTTCCCGTTCAGATCTGTGTACATAGCGTCCATCTTCCCATTGAGGTTTAGTGTCATCTTCTGCTGTCCCTGAAGAAGGTGTTCAAGCATGGATTCCATCTTACTCTCAGAATTTATGGGTGGTATGGGTGGGCATTGATACCTTTGATCTTGAAATCCATCTCCATCAATGTGGTTAACAAATTCCACTCCATCTTTTTTAGCAAAACGAACAGCCTTCTGCTGCTTGTCCATCAACAAATCTAACTTAGAATTCACCTCAGCAATCTGACTGCAATCCAAGTTACCAGCTTGCTTCTTGCACTCCATGTCTGCATTCTTGGTACTATTGCTAGAAACCAAGTTCTCAATAAGCACATAGGCATCGTCAGGATACCTCGTGTAGAAATTTCGATTGCTCGCAGCATCTAGAGCCATCTGATACCTCCAATCGATTCCTCTGTAGAAAGTACCCAGCAGCTGAACTTAAGTGAACCCATGGTGCGGACAATCTCTCTGATATGACTTGAAACGAATCCAAGCAGCCTTGAGTGCCTCAGTCGGTCCTTGAGAAAACTGAGAAATCTTGTTCCTGATATCCTCGGATCGTGCATCATCATAGAAGTTGTTCAGGAAAGCAGTCTTAGTCTCTTTCCAAGTGGTCAGTGATCCAGGAGGTAACTGCTTCAGCCAGTAAGTCGCATCTCCACTAAGAGAGTATGGGAAGAGCTTGCAGAAAAGGTAGTCATAGGACACTCCGTTGTTCTTGATGCTTGTAACTAGATCCTCAAACCTCTCAATGTGATCCATAGGGTGTTCATGAGGAAAACCATGAAAAAGATGCTGACCCACAGGAGTGAAGTATGCAGGTTTTAGCTCAAAGTCATTCCTCTGAAAAGGTGGAGGACGAATCGCTAACCGATTGGCATAGAACTGAACAGGCCTGTTGTATTCACCAATCGTTCTACCGCGAGCAGTCACAGCATTCCCTGTGTTCGCGTTCCCAGCGATATTCCCACCGAAAACAGGAGCAGGTGGAATGATGTTCCCCTCTCCATCCAGATGTTGTCCTCTCTCGTTGCACAACTGACCCTCTTGGTCTATCAAAGTTCCAGTAGCATCCTGAATCAGAATCATCATGTTGTTCATCTCTGTTGGCTTCTTTGCTTTCCTGTTTGCACGTTCCAAATTCACACCTGAAACACACTAAGCAAGGCACGTAAGTAACAAAAAACACGTTGAGTATCGACCGACACTGAGTGGTGTCGATCGATATCAACAAAAAAAGACGACGAGTATCGACCGATACCGACGAACTTAGTCAAAATTCTCAAACTAAAATCTAATGGCGAATTGAGTCCCCGGCAACGGCGCCAAATTTGATATACTCAAATTAATTCCCTAAAAGTACTAAGCAGTAGTTGCAGTATAGTAGGGGTCGAACACAAGGAAATTTGAGCTCAATCTAACGGTGGAAAGGTCTTCAACGAATGCCAAACTTCTGACATCTCTGCATGACTTTGCATCTCAATATGCTTCAAAATGCTCCAAACGTACATAAACCTGTAAAAGACTCTAAAAGACTCCAAACTACTAGAAAGACTTCATAAATAGGACCTATATTGTAACATCCCGATTTCTTGTGTCAGGGTGTTGCTCCGAGTAAGGGCGGTAAGTCTGGTCAACAGCAGGGACAGAAGAGGAAGTGGGAGGATACTTCCAAGGCAGCGGGTTCTGGAACACGTTGTTTCGGGTGCGGAGCCTATGGACATCGCGTGGCGGAATGTTCTCGAGGGGGTCAGGTGTGCTTCCATTGCAAGGAACCCGGTCACACCAAGAAGGATTGTCCGAAGTTGGCTCAGCCATTTGTGAGGATCAAGGCACCGCCTCCGAAACGGGCCGCAGTGGCACCGACGGTGTTCACCATAGGCGCGGAGTCAGGCGAGGCGAGCGGTAGCAGACCGATTACTGGTTAGCTACCTTAATTATGTTCTTGGTTGATTGTTAATTTCAGTTACTCGCTCTATAATTGGTGCTTGCTGTTTGCCTTAAATCCTTTTCGTGCTTAGGGACCCTTAGTGTGGCTGGGGTAGAGTCACATGTGTTGTTTGACTCCGGAGCGTCCCACAGTTTTGCCACACAGGGTTGGGTGTCGGGGAGCGGTATCCAAGAGGGGTTTGGGGACCACTCGGGTGTGGTGAGAGTTGTTGGGGGTCGTTTGTTGAGGACTCAGGGCTGTGTGGAGAGTGTCGACATTCTTATCGTCGGAGAGCTGATGCCAGCGGATTTGATAGTGTGTCCAGTAGAACTCTATGACATCATTTTGGGTATGGACTGGCTGGGAAAGTTCAAGGCTCATTTGGATTGTCACCGGGGTCGTGTGGTTTTCGAGCATGCTAACAGAAGACTGGTTTATCAGGGAGTGAAACCGGTGCCGGGAGGCATCGTCGTGTCCGCGGTTCACGCGGAGCGTTTGATCGAGCAGGGTTGTGAGGCCTATTTGGCTACCATTTCGATACCTGGTGAGGTTGGGGAGTCAGCAGTGCGGGATATTGAGGTGGTCTGGGAGTTCGAGGATGTGTTCCAGCAGTTGAGCGGGTTACCACCATCCAGGTCGGATCCTTTTACCATTGAGTTAGAGCCGGGGACGACGCCGTTGTCTAAGGCTCCTTACAGGATGGCTCCAGCGGAGATGGCTGAGCTTAAGAAGCAGCTTGAGGAGTTGTTGGAAAAGGGTTTCATTAGACCGAGCAGTTCTCCGTGGGGTGCACCGGTACTGTTCGTCAAGAAGAAGGATGGGAGCTTCCGGTTGTGCATTGATTATCGGGGGCTGAACCGGGTTACTGTGAAGAACAAGTATCCGTTACCAAGGATCGATGAGTTTCTAAATCAGTTGCAGGGTGCTTCGTGTTTCTCTAAGATTGATTTGGCATCGGGTTATCATCAGATCCCGATAGCGGAGTCGGACATCAGGAAGACGGCTTTCAGGACGAGATACGGGCACTACGAGTTTGTGGTGATGCCGTTTGGGTTGACGAATGCACCGGCTGCGTTTATGAGGTTGATGAACGGCGTGTTCCAGGAGTATCTGGATGAGTTCGTCATCATTTTCATCGACGACATTCTAGTGTATTCGAAGAGTCCTGAGGAGCACATGGTTCACCTGAGGAAAGTTCTGGAGAAGCTACGGGAGCAAAAGTTGTTCGCTAAGCTGAGCAAGTGTAGTTTTTGGCAGCGGGAGATCGGATTTCTGGGGCACGTCGTATCTGATCGTGGTGTTTCAGTGGATCCGGAGAAGATTCGCTCGATTGAGGAGTGGCCGAGACCGAAGAATGCCTCGAAGATTCGCAGTTTTCTGGGTCTGGCGGGTTATTACAGGAGGTTCGTCAAGGGGTTTGCTAGTATGGCGCAGGCCATGACCAAGTTGACCGGGAAGGACGTTCCTTTCGTGTGGTCGGACCAGTGTGAGGAGAGCTTTGTGAAACTTAAGGATATGCTGGTGAGTACTCCGATGTTGGCCTTGCCGAAGCCGGATGAGCCATACGTCGTGTTCACAGACGCGTCCAGGGTGGGGCTCGGTTGTGTATTGATGCAGCAGGGTAAGGTGATTGCATATGCTTCCAGGCAGTTGAGGAAACATGAATGCAATTATCCTACCCACGATCTTGAGATGGCTGCCGTGGTGTTTGCATTGAAGATCTGGAGGTCTTATATGTATGGCGGTAAGGTTCAGGTGTTCACATACCACAAAAGTCTGAAGTACATCTTTACCCAGCCCGAGCTGAATATGCGACAGAGGCGATGGATGGAGCTTGTTGCGGATTATGACCTGGAGATAGCTTACCATCCCGGTAAAGCGAATCTTGTAGGCGATGCTTTGAGCAGGAAGCGGGTTATTTTAGACACTGAGCGAGATACAGAGGCGTTGGTAGGCATGGTGAGTGCCCTGAGACTGTGTGCTGTGTCTGAGGAGCCTGAGCCGTTGGGTTTAGAGGCGGTGGATCAGGCGGATATTCTGACTAGGGTGCGGGTAGCACAGCAGTTGGACGCGGAATTAATGCAGGCTGGCAGGGCAGAGCGGTCTGAGTATGAGTTCTCCAGCAATGGAACTATCCTTTTGAGGGGCAGGGTGTGTGTACCGAAGGACGAAGTGCTGAGGCGGGAAATCCTGAGGGAAGCACATCAGAGCCGTTTCTCTATTCATCCAGGAGCTACCAAGATGTACCGTGACCTCAAACGGTATTACCAGTGGGTAGGGATGAAAAAGGATGTTGCCAGCTGGGTTGCGGGGTGTGATACATGTCAGTTGGTGAAGGCTGAGCATCAGGTTCCGAGCGGGTTGTTGAGGAGTTTACCCATCCCGGAGTGGAAGTGGGACATGATCACCATGGATTTCGTGGTGGGTCTGCCGGTTTCGCGAACCAAGGACGCTATTTGGGTCATCGTCGATAGGTTGACCAAGTCTGCGCACTTCTTGGCCATAAAGAAGACCGACGGTGCGGAAGTGTTGGCCAAGAGGTACGTCAGGGAGATTGTGAAGCTGCATGGGGTACCGGTGAGTATAGTGTCGGATCGAGATCCGAAGTTCTCCTCGTTGTTCTGGGGCGCCTTCCAGAAGGAGATGGGTACTAAGGTACACATGAGTACAGCTTATCATCCCCAGACCGATGGGCAGTCGGAGAGGACTATCCAGACGTTGGAGGATCTGTTGAGGATGTGTGTGTTGGATTGGGGTGGACATTGGGCGGATCATCTGAATCTAGTGGAGTTTGCGTACAATAACAGCTACCAGGCTAGTATCGGCATGGCACCATTTGAGGCGTTGTATGGTAGGCCTTGCAGGACCCCGTTGTGTTGGGCACAAGTGGGGGAGAGGAGCCTGTTGGGGGCTGACTTTGTGCAGGAGACGACTGAGAAGGTTCGGATTGTGAAGTTGAACATGAAGGAAGCTCAAGATCGTCAGAAAAGCTACGCAGATCGGCGTAGGAAGGAGCTGGAGTTCGCAGTTGGCGATTTGGTCTATCTGAAGATGGCCATGTTGAGGGGTCCGAACAGGTCCATCTCCGAGACTAAGTTGAGTCCGCGATATATGGGTCCCGTCAGGGTGCTGGAGCGGGTCGGACCGGTGGCTTATCGGCTAGAGTTGCCGGAGTCTATGCAGGCATTTCACAAGGTGTTCCATGTGTCGATGCTGAAGAAATGTCTGCACAAGGATGATCAGGTGGTCACGGGGGTGCCATCAGATTTGACACCGAGCATGGTGGTGGAGGCGAGGCCTCTGAGAGTACTAGATCGTCGGGTGAGAGTGATCAGGAGGAAGAAGGTTCCTGAGATGCAGGTGAGGTGGGACTGCAATGGAGCCGAGGAGGTGACTTGGGAGCCGGAAGCGAAGTTGAAGCGCAAGTTTCCCAAGTGGTTCGGCAAACTGGAGGGTTAGCCGGGTGTTTTCCATGTCGTTGTAACCATGGTGTTGGGGTTTTGGGAAGTTATTGCGTCATTGTACTCGTTTATTTTATGGTGTTATAATTAATCGATGTACTTGGAGCTTTTGATTATTCAATATAAAGGTGTTTTCATTGAAAATGTTGAGTGGTGTGGTTACTAGGGGATTAGTAGACAGGTTGGCGGGCTACTAGTGGTAGTGGTCCGATAGCGGGAGTGCGGATACTAGGTGATTGGTAGCCGCATAGGGCGGATAGTTCCGGATTGGTTTGGCACGGGGTGGTGGCCCCATATAGCGGCATCGGAGTGCACTGGTGAGTCACTGCCGAGTGTACCTGGCCGGCTGGGTTTCGATGTGATTCCTGGTTGGTGAGACAGGTCACTAGAGAGATTGCCGTTGTCTAGCTCTCTATGCGTAGACGGATCGATCCATGGTGTTGGGTCGTGAAGTCGTTATACTCCCGGGTGTTGGAGTGGTTGGCCAAACCAAGTAGGGATCTATGGCGCTATGGTGTTGAGCTATGATACCGTTGTTGGTGGAGCTGGAAGAGCGGTCGTGCGACGCTGAGTTGGAATAGCGGTTGTGCTATGTTGTGGACGTTCGTTGGACGTTAGATTCGAGGACGAATCTATGTTAGTGGGGGAGAATTGTAACACCCGTAATCCATTAATTGGGCTTAATTTGACCTTTTAGAAGTTACGGGGGTTAAATTGAATAAATCAATTTTACCGGCGGGTGTAATTGATAATCTTGAAAGTTTGGGGTCAACTTTCGGAAGGGGAGGAAGGGCGAGGACCGATTGGTGTAATAAGAAAACTTGAATACACCATGTATATATGTGTGTATGTATCGCCTCTTTCGGAACGTGATTGAACCCTAGCCGTCAAGGAGAAGGATTTGCGCTGGTTTCGGCGTGGAAGCAAGGAGAAGCTTCGAGCCTGCGCCTCCCTCTTTCACGGTAAGGCTCCTGCCCCTTGTCGTTTTGGTTTGGTCGTAGTGTGGTTCCGTGGGTTGGCGGCGTTGTGGTCGGGGTCGCTGTCCTAGGGCCAGTCGTGTGTTAGCGGGTCTTGTGGTGGTGTCGGAACGGTGTGGTAGTGCGGGACGCCGTGTGG
Source organism: Eutrema japonicum (assembly GCA_030161315.1). Lineage (NCBI taxonomy): Eukaryota > Viridiplantae > Streptophyta > Magnoliopsida > Brassicales > Brassicaceae > Eutrema > Eutrema japonicum. The sequence continues at coordinate 39,447,967 of BSQW01000008.1, read as the reverse complement.
TGTGGTCGGGTGGAGCGAAACAGGAGGCGTGACGATCTGCGTTGCCATCGGGGCGTTATAAGTGGTATCAGAGCCGAACCCAAACACGTGTGTGGAGTCAGGTGGGCTCACACCGTCTAGGGTGACGATCCTGGTGCGCAACGAGGACGTTGCGCTCTATGAGTGGGGGTGATTGTAACATCCCGATTTCTTGTATCTGCGGAGAGGCTTATAAGAATTGATTTGGCTACCTATGTCACCAAAGTACACTTATCTTTTCGGGAACTTGTCCAGAGAGAACTCCAGAGTTAAGCGTGCTTGAGCTGGAGCAATTTAAAGATGGGTGACCTACCGGGAAGTGATTCGCGGTATCGTGTGAGTGAGGACAAAACACGGGGAAAGATCACGTGGTGATTTCAGGGTCAGTAAACAAGTATTACAAGCCTCCCGGACTAACGCACCGGCCGTCTGACAAGGGTGGGGACCACGGGCCGAGAGAGGGCATGGGGCCCACAGATAGGGGCGGTCGGGGCGTTATATATATCATGGTCTAAAAGGAGTAAAAACCATGATATATCATCCGGTCCACCACATAGCACACACGGTTGATATGCTCCCCACCGACGCATACGATTTCCCGTTGAAAGTCTATTGTGCACAGCCAACCAAATGATGAAATTGCATCCCGATATTCCCTAGTTAACCATAAAATTTGCCACCAAGAAACCAACGTATTCTGAATTCAAAGTTGATTTCATGTGTGATAAGTCGATAATTGTTCTTTGGATTCTTTTGGTTTGTGATGCCATAGGTAAAAATCTGGTCCATTGTCGGGACGAATAAAAGATCTGAAAAATAATTATTTTATTATCTTTCAAAGATTTACAATTATATATATGTATTATATATATAAAGCTACATTAAACCTAAAATATACATGAATACATAAATAAAGAAATATTTATATACATGATAAGATCTCGAATGCCCAACTTAGAAAATGAAAATGGGCATTCGAGATCTTATGCCCCTCCCAAGTTGGAGCATGAATATCTTGAATGCCTAACTTGGACAAAATTGCTTGGAAATGACGCCCACCAAGTGCTTTAGTGAAGATATCCGCTTATTGTTCAGTCTTCAAAACATGCTTTGTTTAAACAATCCCAACTTGTATATCATCTCGAATGAAATGACAATCAAGCTCTACATGTTTCATTTTCTCATGAAACATAAGATTAGCTGCAATGTGAAGCGCATATTAGCTATCACAATGCATATCCATTGCACCATAATGTGTGATACCCATAGATGACAACACGCTCTTTATCCACTTTAACTCCTTCAAGACAGCAACCATTGCCTTATACTCTGCTTATGCTGAAGAAAGAGACACTATATCTTGCTTCTTTGACTTCCACGACACAGGAGAATTACCCAATTATATCAACCATCCATTCAAAGATTTCTCGTAAGAGGGCATCCAACCCAATCCGAATCACACCAACATGTAAGATGGAAATCACATTTAGTTTTCAAAAGAATTTTTAGTCATGGACATCTCTTCAAGTTACAAACAACTCTCAAGGCAGCCATGCAATGATCCTTCCTTGGCTCGTGCATAAACTGAGACAAGATGTGAACCTAGTAAGCAAGATCTGGTTTAGTCGCATCCATATAAATTCACAGTCCAACAAGTCTCTGATACTTCTCTGGATCAGCAAGAACCACACTCGTCGATTTTGCCAACTGATGGTTCGGCTCCATCGGAAACTCTACCGGCTTACCACCAAGCAACCCAACATCAACAATAATTTCAATAGCATATTTCATTTGTGACAAGTAGGTACCCTCTTTTCTTCGTGCAACTTCCAATCTAATAAAATACTTCAGTTTACCCAAATATTTCATATAACCTCTGGAGATCTCTCTGTCACCACGAGATCATCAACATACACTAGAACATGCAAGTCAACCTTACCATGAACCACTGAGAAAAGAGAGTAATCATCTTTACTATGTATGAAACCATACCCCAAGAGTGCCTTTGTAAGTTTGTCAAACCAACACCTCGGAGCCTATTTCAAACCATACAATGACTTTTGCAAACGACACACCATCCCCTTCTTAGAAGAGCTGAAACATTGAGGTAATCTCATATACACTTCTTCATCCAAGTCTTTATGAAGAAATGCATTATGCACATCCATTTGGTGCAATTCACAATTCTTCCCAGGAGAAACCTAAAGAACCAATCTAACAGTGTTGATCTTTGCCACCAGAACGAATGTATCAGAATCATTAAGCCCCTATTTTTGTCTATTACCACATGCTACTAGTCTTGCCTTATACCTTTCAATCGCTCCATATGCATTATAATTAATAGTAAAAACCAACTTGCACTCAATAAGATGCTTACCTACTAGTAATTATTCAATTGCCCATGTTTTATTTCGTTCATGGGTTGCAATCTCTAATCTCATTGCTTCTCTCCATCGTGGACATTTTATTGTCTCAGCGAATGTGTGTGGCACAACTCATGCAGTTATGCTACACATAAACGCTATATGTGACTCAGAAAACCTATCACAATTCACAAAATTCTCAATTTCATACTCTTGACTTGACTCTTGGCTCACAGTAGATGCCTTCATTGTAAACACTGTGTTGAGTTCGTAGTCACACAACCTGACAAAGGATTATTTTTTCCTCATTCCTCATCCCAACACTTCATCTGGTACAAACTGTTGCGCAGACTCTGCTTGTGTCACTACTGCAGGTTCTGCATGTGTCACTGTTGTAGGTTTCGCCTATGTTACTCTCTCTGCTATAGTCTCGTTATGTATCATCGTATCTCCTGTAATCTCTGATATTTCTTCTACTACAACACATGTCTCTCCCTTTGCGACACCGTCTGACACAACCTAAGTCTGTGTCATCGTATCTCTTACAGCCTCATCGTGTGACTCTGTTACTCCCTGTGTGACACACCCTGTGAAACAGAATTTGTATCATGTACAAACTCATATCCATGTGTGAATTCAGCACCATCCTCTACAAAATAACCTTCTCTTTTCAGAATTGTAAGCATCATCCACATGTGTGTCTTTTAGCTCCAAATAAGTAACTCGTTCCTCAACAAAAGAGACATCACAAGATAAAAATATCTCATGTGTGTGCAAATCAAACAAAGAGCACCCTTTCTTCGCGTAGGGATATCCAATAAAAACATATTTTTGGCTACGACTAGCAAACTTGTCTCCATGTCGCTTCTGATTATTATGATCACATGCAAGACACCCAAAGATCTGAATCTCACTATAAGCAGGAGGCTTGCCAAAGATAATGTCAAAATGACATTTTCCTTTGTGTAACTCACACGGTGTTCGATTGATCAGATATGCAGCACTTAACAAATATTGACCCCAAAATTCTATTGGCATATTTGTTTGAAACATTAATGCATGTGCTACATTCAATATATGTCTATGCTTCTTTTCAACCCTCTCATTTTGTTGTGGTGTTCCCACACAAGAAGTCTGGTGAATCACTCCCATTTTACGAAAATAATCTTTCATTCGCATGAATCCGCTACCATTATCACGACACACTATCTTCACATGCATATAAAATTGTATTTGGATGAGAGTGAAAAAAATCCATAATAGTCTTCTCAACCCGCATTTTGTCGGTAAGAAGAAATACCCACACAGCTCAAAAATAATCCTCAACAATAGTGAGTAAGTAATAAGCTCCATACAAACTCTGTGTTCGATATGGCCCCACAAATCATAATGTATCATCTCAAAACACACATTGATTTTATTAGAACTCAACAGAAACTCACTACGACACTGCTTTGCTCGAAAATATATGTCACATCCAGAAACACTAATATTTCTATCATCAACTACCGGTAACCTCCTAATCACTTTCTTAGAGGCATGACTCATCCTATTATGCAACACCTCTAATGATTCCAACGTACCAACTTTCTTCACTTTTGTAATCTTCTCAATACCTTGAAGAAAATACAATATGTCTTTCCTTTCACCCATTCCAATCAAGGCCTGCAAACAACAATCATACACAAGATAACATGTCTTAGAGAACAATACACTGCAACTCATCTCATCAACCATCTGTGACACAAATATGAGATTGCATTTCAATTCTTCGACGAAAAGAACCCTTTTCAAAGTCAAGTTTTCTGTCAAAACCACACTCCCTTCGCGATCAGTAATCACATTATTCCCATTAAGTAGACCAACCAACACGGCGATACTCGATGTATGTAAACCAAAGTATGTAACGTACTTGTCATATGATGCGATGCACCACTGTCAATTATCCACTCATATGTATAATTCTTACAACCCATATGATTCCATGATTCTGGTTTCGACTCCAACATACGCAAAAATCGATCCCACTGTTCCTTTTTCAGCCCTGTCATGGCTTGCACATAATTCTCGTGTGCAACATTAATGTGTGACACAACATGTGTATGTTCAATGATGGTGTGAATTCTGGAATGAATGCTTTCCGAATCTCCGCCGTTCACTTCTTCGAGAGCGCTTTTCGCAGCTCCATCCTTCTCGATACTTATTTTTCTCAAAGGAATGCTTTCCGCAGTTTCGTCTTTCACAACACTAAGACCGTTTTTCGCAACTCCATATTTATGAACACCCATTTTCTCCATTGTACCAACGATCAACTCACAATCCACAATAATCAAACTCCGAAAAACAAATATCAACAATGAAATTTGATCCAACAATCAACCAACAATGCGTGGTCGAATAAATCTCACCAATCATTGATTAACAAATTAGATCCAAGAGAAACTCACAAAAACGAAGACGACGATGTCAGAGACGATTAAAATTTCGGAGGCGTCTCTTCACCAACCAATCTCAAACAACCCCAAAAGAGCTTGACTCTAACACCATAAAATAGTTGGAGAAGAATTATTTTAAATCTCTCAAATATTTATAATTTTCTATTTCTACTATATATAATAAAGCTACATTAAATTTAGAATCTACATGAATATATAAATAAAGAAATATTCTTATACATGATATGATAAGATCATATCTCCTAATAAGAATCAAAGCAAAAAAAACAAAAATGTTGTTTTGCACCCATGGTTAGAAAGAGAGTAAATGAGTTTTGAGATCCTATCTATATTGTGGGAGTAATTATTGACGCTAGTCAAATGAAATTTCTATTCTTACCTCGGTACAAAAATATAAGTGTAAATTCTGAAATTCCATGATTTATTACCAAATACATTATTCTATAATTATTTAAGTCATCATCTTTATGTTTTAAGAAAACTGCTAGTAGAAAAAAAAAATCAAGTGAAATTTTCATAATATGTATTACTATAATTTATATAAGAAGAATCCTATATATTAAACGTGCAAACGAAATTTGGAGGGAAAAATATTGGATTTTAGTTAAAAGGTGAGAAAAAAATTGTCAAAATGATGCGATAAATTCTAAATGAGTTGAAAGATTAAACAACAACGAAAAATATTATAAAATTCGTGTTGAGATTGGATACTAAAGGTTCAAACGTGAATTATAGAGACTTGAAGAAGTTGAAACCTATAATTTGGAAAGCGACAAGATGAATGATCTAGCTCTTTGAGAAGCTCTAATTTATTTTATTTATTTTTAACATTAGAAGCTCTAATATTGGAAGGCTTAAATCATTTGCTTGCTCTGCATTATGCAAAAGTTCAGCCATAACAACATGGTTTAATTGTAAAATGTGACTGTACATATATATATATTGGTACAATAGTAAGCTTCTAGGTTAATGTAATTACAGAAACTACTATAACTAGATAAACAAGATATTCAGGTAATTAATAGTTTTTTTGTGTGTCTTTTACACGCCATCTTAAGATGGAGGGGCTCGTGCAACTCCAATCTTATCCCGTAGTTTTCTGTGAACCGTACGCGTGGTAGTGGCTTTGTTAGAGCATTGATAAAGGATTTTTGTTAAGTTCATATCAATTCCTTTATGCTTGTCATTGTAGCATAAGAGGTGTCAATCCATAGAGGTTAAGAATAATGCACTAGAAATGCATGGAACTTCTTAAGCTAAAGCAAATATTTTGGGTTTTTATATTTTTATGATTTTAAACTAAGAAAGTAAAATGCAAGAAAGAAAACAAAGATAGAAATATTGGATCATGGATTAAACAAGAAAATGAATGATTAACAATCAAATAATGATGACAAAGATTGCATTAAACACTATCCTAGAACATGGAATTCACAAATATGACTAATCCATTCTCATGGCACTAATCACTTCACTAATCACCTAATTGACATAAACTCTCGTTTGCAATTATATAATCAATGAGCATTAATCTCCAATTCCAATTAGTTCACTAATCACCCTAGACATCAACTCTCATTGGCTAGGGTGCGAAAAGCTCACAAAAGGCTTTGTTCAAACATTTCATCAAACACCTCTCGGGCGTGAAATGCTTAAGCTCTAGTTTTGATCTCTCAATCTAAACTAGCCTTAAGATCAACCTATGTGATGGATCTAACAAGATGCAATCTAAATCATCATCATTCATGACACTAATGCACACAATCTATGCCATTCATTAGGCCTAGAACACTTAAACAAGACTAATCCACTCTCATGGTCTTAATCCCTTTGTTAATCACTTAATCAAGAATCAAATTCTCATTTGTGATTTGATGATTAACAAGCATTAATTACAAGTTCTATTAATCAAAATACACATTAGACATCCATTATCATGAGCTAAGATATGCAAATCCCTTATTTTGTTCTTTGGGAATTTCATCAAACACTTGGTGTGCATGATTTTCCTTTTGATCTAGATTAAAGTTTTTCAAGCTAAATCTAGCATTAAGGACATTAAATAAGGAGGGAAAGCAGGGATTAAGAACATAAGCAACATAAATCAATCATCAAACCATCCAAATCAAGCAAACCATGATCCAATAAATAGTCTAAAATCTAAAGAACATGAAGAACAAAAGAGAAAGACATAAAAATAAGAAAATTGCATAAATAAAATATAGAGTTTAAGAAATCTTCTCTAAAGTGGCATTTTTTATGAAGAGCAATCAAAATCCCTCCAAAAGAGAGCTTGGGTCGTGCCCAACCCTTTGGAGAAGAAGACTTCGCCAAAAAAATAGGTCTCAAGAGCAAAAGGGGGCGAATCGGGTCAACGCGGGACAAACCGGGTTTTGACCTGATCGAAATGGGTCATATTGGCTCCTGGTGCTACACCGGACCATTGTACCGGACGGTGGGCTTAGTGTAAGTGCCCTGTAGTGTGACACCAGATGCATGGACCGGTGTGAAGATGGGTCTCGTGCGGTGCTAACCTCCTGTGGCTACACCGGTCCGTTGCACCGGATGGTGGGCTCGGTGTAAGTGTATGGTTGTGCGGCCACGCAGACACTCCATAGCAAATCGGCCATATCTCTCGAACCACATATCCGAATTCCCTGAATCTAACTCCAGTAAGCATCTAACTCCTTCCTCTAAAATTCTCATGCAGACCTTAGAGGCTGAATTTGATCTGAGACCCTTCGTACAGCCAGGTCATTCGGACACCTCGGGTGAGCTTTGCCGTCTCTTTTGGCCCTTCACTCCAATTATCTCTAAAAACGTCTCAAAGTACCTAAAATCACTCCAAAACATGCAAGACTCAGTAGGACCCAATACAAACACCCGAGACCCTAGATTAGACCAAAACACTAAGAAAACTATGAGAAACACATGCATGAGATCCGAAATACTAAATAATATGCATGCTAAAACGGGTAAAATATGGGAATATCAACTCCCCCAAACTTACTCATTTGCTTGCCCTCAAGCAAACAAATAAGAATAAGAAGAGACAGAGGTTGAAGTGAGAGCTCAAATCCATAACATCTTCAAAAGAGATTCATCAAGGTCCTAGTTAATAAGTGTGATATGCATTAGACAACCCTTACTCAAAAAGATACAGCCATTCACATCACCCAATGAAAAGTGTCTAAGCCTTAATCTCCACATACAATTCTATCCTCCAACCTTTTGATATTCATTAAGCACAATGGTGAATCATGCAAGGTATAGATCAAATAGACTCATTTGGTTAAGGGAATATGTCTTGAGAGAAAGATGATCTCAATGATGTGGGTTCTCAATAGCAAGGGATCTCTCAAGTAAGGAATGAACTTTAACAAAATTTTAAGGGTAAAAAGCAAAAGAAGCATACAAGAATAGACTTACATCTACCCAATGCCCCTTATGATTTATACCCTACATCTACACCCAATAAGAATCACTCATAGACTACCCTTTTCTTAAGGCTTTTTGCCTTCTTCACACCACATCTTTCCACCATTTTTTTTCTTCTATAAGCACTTAGGGGATTCTTCTTCTCATTTGATCATCAAATGGGTTGGCTCCTCATCTTTTTCTTTCCTTTAGCTCTTCATTTGCTTTCTCATCTAGTCTCCACTCTTTAATCCTTTGGATGCCTTAGCCATTTTTGGCTTCTTTTCATTCTTTATACTTAGAGACCACCTCTTTTAACACTTAGAGCTATGAACACTTTCTTTTGCCAACCATTTCAAGCTTTTGCTTCCTCTTGTCTCTTCCCCCAAACTTTTCCTTCTCACACCACTTTTCTTTTCCATTTATCAATAACGCCCCAAGTTCCCCACCTATCTAGCGTAACCTAGTCTAGCTCCTTGATGTTGGAATTATAGCTACATGCAAGCCTATCCTTGTCGCCTTAAACCCAATACTTTTTTGTCAAATTCATTCAAATAGGGCCTCACAACGCTCACGAATGATATAGGCTTGAAAGGAGTTTAAGGTTAGGGTGAGGTGAAATATTCCAAAAATGGGATATGGCTATTTGGGCCAACAAGAGAGGTAGAAAGGGAAAATAATGACCCAAATATGTGTATGGTGATCCATGAGTCTATTTTTCAATATACAATGCATGATAATTACAAGTCAATATTAAGGTTCAAGTTAATAGGGTTGGGATCAATTCAAGACATGCTTTAACCAAGACCTAAACAAACAAGACATGAAATCCATGAAGGGTTCGTCCTTGATTTCAAGTTCGTTTAAGTGCATCAAACATCTACTAACTACGGCCTTGAACCAATGATTTTAAGATGATACTATACATGGAAAAACTTGTCATTGCTCCCAATGAATAATGAATGTAACCTATATTCAAGCTAGACTCAATCCTAATTATGCAACTACATGATTGTCTTTTTGTGTTTCAAATTTTCCAAATTTTCCAATGTTAGTGATTTTTTATGCACTTATATGTATGAATGAGATTCAAGTATGCAAAAAGAAAAATAAGATCACAAAACACAATGTCAAATGATACAAACCCCTCCCCCAAACTTGAATTGCACCGTCCCGGTGCAACAAAAGTCAAGGAGAAGTTAAAAATATGCAAGAATGTATATACAATGAAGTGGAGTGAGAATCATACATTGGAATTGAATCGAGGATGAGAGGAGTGTGACATGTTGTGGCCGAACCCTCCTTTCATCATGCACCGCGACCTTGGACCCAAGAGACCAATCTTAGCCCGATCCGACCCAAATTTGCCATACTTTATTGTTGAGGAGCGTGGTCCTCTTTATTCATGATTGTTTTGTGTCGCAAACTTGACAAAGGATAGGCTTTGGAAGGTCCCCAAGGGCGCGTTTAACGTCACTATCTTGACGGTTGCTTCCTCATTGGTACTCCCTTCATGAAAATCACAAGAAAAGTAAAAAAATTAGCAACAAAAGAGAATAAAAAGCTTTAGTCTCAAGAAAAATATAAATCCTAATGGTTATTGCTATTGTCTCCCCGGCAACTGATAATGCTCAAATTAATACCCTAAAAAGTACTAAAGCAGTTGCTGCAGTAAAGTAGGTGTCGAACACAAGGACTCAGAGAAATCACACAATAGATTGTATAGTATCGAATCAAGCTAAGAAGTTCAGATGAAAGTAAAAGTAATAAACAGTAAAGAGTTGTAAATTCGATGGGAGAAATATAGATTCAGGGTATTTCTCAGGAAATAAATGAATGCAGATAAACTAACTAACATGATTCAGATTTAGCGCGGTTCTTGAACTCAAATCACTAAGTTATAATGAACCAACTGTCGTTGCGAGAATTATCTAAATCTAAATCCTAGGAATTCCAAATCTCTTTGCGAATCCTAAAGTCTAAATCAGCTTTTAGATCAGGTTTGATTTGTTCACAAAACAACTAAACCAAATCTCTTTGCGATTAGTTATTTTGCTCAACTAAGGTTCTATCAGGTAATTAATCGCACTGTCGTGCCTAATCAATTATACTAAGATCTAAGTTCCAGATTTCTCAACCTAGAATTAGCTTTGAACACAACCTATGGTGAATAACTAATTTAGATGGTGAATCCTAACAACTAATCAACCTAGCATTCAGAGAAAATCCTTATGAGAAAACCCTAAACCTAAAGTGGATCTACTCAGACATGGAAATTGAAGCAATAAACATGTTTGAATAAATACTCAATGGAAAATAAGACAGAGTAACAAAAGGGTTCGAAATCTTCTCTGGGACGAACAAAGTTTCAGAGTTGTCTCCTTTCGAAAGGTCTCTCTCAATTCAAAGCAAAAATAAAGCATAGCCAACAAAGTGGCTGTAAAACCTAATTAAATAGTCTAAACACGAATTGGGGTCTTCTTGTAAATATTAAAGTCTTTTGGGCAAGTTTTGCAATTCTTCAAACTTTATTAAAAGTCGCGGGTCATGTCTGCTGCGATGGGTATCGATCGATACAAGGGGTATCGATCGATGCTTGACGTAAAATCGGGTACTCAGCAACACGAACTTCAACTTCGCTCCAGAATGCTCCAGAAAGCTCTAATATCTCCAATTATGCTCCAAATGTGCTACAACCTGTAAAGGACTCTAAAACACTACGAAATAATAGAAAGACTCTATAAAACGGACTTATATCATGGCCTAAAAGGGGTAAAAACCATGATATATCAGCAACGGCGCCAAACGGACTTATATCATGGTCTTAATCCATTACTCAAGTCTACTCATATCATTGTAGTACAAGAGGATCAATCCAAAGAGGCACAAAGAATAATACATTAGGAATGCAAGAAATGACTTAATCTAGGGAAAATGTTTTGGGTTTTTGTATTTTTATGATTTTAAACTAAAAAAGTAAAATGCAAGAAAGAAAACAAAGATAGAAATGTTGGATCATTGATTAAACAAGCAAATGAATGATTAACAAACAAATAATGATGACAACGATTGCATTAAACACTATCCTAGAACATGAAATTCACAAATATGACTAATCCATTCTCATGGCACTAATCACTTCACTAATCACCTAATTGACATAAACTCTAGTTGCAATTAGATAATCAATGAGCATTAATTTCTAATTCCAATTAGCTCACTAATCACCCTAGACATCAACTCTCATTGGCTAGGGTGCGAAAAGCTCACAAAAGACTTGGTTCAAACATTTCATCGAACACCTCTCGGGCGTGAAATGTTTAATCTCTAATTTTGATCTCTCAATCTAAACTAGCCTTAAGATCAACCTATGTGAAGGATCTAACAAGATTCAATCCAAATCATCATCATTCATGACACTAATGCACACAATCTATGCCATTCCTTAGGCCTACAACACTTAAATAAGACTAATCCACTCTCATGGTCTTAATCCTTTTGTTAATCACTTAATCAAGAATCAAATTCTCATTTGTGATTTGATGATTAACAAGCATTAATTACAAGTTCTATTAACCAAAATACACCTTAGACATCCATTTTCATGAGATAAGATATGCAAATCCCTTATATTGTTCTTTGGGAATTTCATCAAACACTTGGTGTGCATGATTTTTCCTTTGATCTAGATTTAAGTTTTTCAAGCTAAATCTAGCATTAAGGACACTAAATAAGGAAGGAAAGCAAGGATTAAGAACATAAGCAACACAAATCAATCATCAAACCATCCAAATCAAGCAAACCATGATCCAACAAAAAGTCTAAAATCTAAAGAAAATGAAGAACAAAAGAGAAAAAGACATAAAAATAAGGAAATTGCATAAATAAAAGATAGAGTTGAAGAAATCTTCTCTAGAGTGACATTTGTTATGAAGAGCAATCAAAATCCCTCCAAAAGAGAGCTTGGGTAGTGCCCAACCCTTCGGAGAAGAAGATTTAGCCAAAAAATAGGTTTCAAGAGTATTTAAAGCAAAAGGGGGCGAACCGGATCAACCCGGGACAAACCGAGTTTTTACCCGGTCGAAATGGGTCGCAATGGCTCCTGGTGCTACACCGAACCGTTGCACCGGATGGTGAGCTCGGTGTAAGTGCCCTGTAATGTGACACCGGATGCATGGATCGGTGTGAAGATGGGTCTCGTGCAGTGCTCTTCTCATGTGGCTACACCGGTCCGTTGCACCGGATGGTGGGCTCGGTGTACGTGCCATGTAGTGTGATACCAGATGCATGGACCGGTGTGAAGATGGGTCTCGTGCTGTGCTCTTCTCCTGTGGCTACACCGGTCTGTTGCAACAGATGGTGGGCTCGGTGTAAGTGTATGGTTGAGCGGCCAGGCGGACACTCCATAGAAAATCGTTCATATCTCTTGAACCACACATCCGAATACCCTGAATCCAACTCCAGTAGGTAGCTAACGCCTTCCTCTACAACTCTCATGAAGACCTTAGAGGCTTAATTTAATCTGAGACCCTTCGTCCAGCCAGGTCATTCGGATACCTAGGATGAGATTTGCCGTCTCTTTTGGCCCTTCACTGTAATTATCTCCAAAAAATATCTCAAAGTACCTAAAATCACTCCAAAACATGCAAGACTCACTAGGACCTAGTTAAAATACCCTAGACCCTAGATTAGACCAAAACACTAAGAAACCTATGAGAAACACATGCATGAGATCAGAAATACTAAATAATATGCATGCTAAAACGGGTAAAATATGGGAATATCAAGCATCTGCTAATTGATCTTTGGTTGTGACATGTTCAATTCGTAGAAAACCTTGTTGGATGTGTCCTCTAACAAAGTGATAGTGAAGACCGATACGCTTCTGGGAGAGTGAAAGATTGGGTTTGCGTAGAGGAAAGTCGCGACAATGTTGTCACAGTAGACGACTGGAACGGTAGGAAGTTCGATCCCAAGCTCTCGTAACAAGTTACATATCCATCGAACTCCTGCTGCCGTATATGCCACAACGCGATATTCAACTTCAGTCGATGATCGAGCGACGCCGTTCTATTTCTTTGTTGTCCGTGAGACTGAATTCCGACCAAGATAGATGATATACGTATTGGTGGAGACGTATTCATCGGAGTCACCTGCCCAGTCCGCATCCAAGAAGGCATGAAGTGAAATATTATATATTTTTCGAAGAGAAGAAAATATCATGAGTCGTTGTCCCCGCCAAATATTTGAGTATTCTCTTCGCTACTTGAAGGTGATCTTGCGTCGGACGGTGCATAAATTGAGAGAGACAGTTAACCGCATAGTCAAGGTCAAGTCTCGTAAACGCTATATACTGCAGGCTACCAACCAATCGTCTATAATATGTGGGGTCAGAGAGAGAAGTACCCGACAAGAGTGTGAGTTTAGGTGATGAGGCCATTGGCGTCTCCACTGGTTTGGCCGAAAGCATATTATATTTGTGAAGTAAATCCAGAATGTACTTTCGCTGTAACAAGTGAAGATCAGCTTCTGTGCGGTGAACCTCCAATCCAAGGAAATAAATTCAAATCCTCTGGATCTTTGATGGAGAACCTTTGAGCGAGCAAGGACAATATGCGAGCAATGCTGGATTTGTTGCTTCCTGTGACTAAGATGTCATTGATATACACCAGCAAATATAGAAAATCATTACCCACACGTAGAGTGAACAGAGATGTGTCCGCCAAAGAGTTGTGAAATCCGAGAATAAGGAGATATGTCTTCAACTCTGTATACCATGTTCGGGGAGCCTACTTCAATCCATAAATAGCTTTCCGTAGATGGGATACATGATTGGGATTGTCTGCATCAATGAAACCCGGCGGTTGTTCCATGTAAACTTCTTCCGTCAAGGTACCTTGAAGAAACGCATTGTTGACATCGAGTTATTGAATTGGCCAAGACCTTGTAACTGCAATGTCCAGAACCAGGCAAATCGTTGTCGATTTAACCACATGACTAAAAGTGTATGTGTAGTCTCGACCTAATTATTGATTATACCCCTTTGCATCTAGCCGCACTTTGCACCTATGAAGAGAACCATTAGAAAGAAATTTATACTTGAATACCCACATGAGTGTACGCATCCATCTCGCCGGTCATTGCTCCTCTCCACTTCTTGTTTTTCATCTCTTGGTTCAGTCATAGGTTCTGGTGGTAGGTGAGTGGATAAGGCCAAAGACAGGTTGTATTTGGTATTGGATTAAGAGATTTTATTTTTCCGGCGAGTCTGCATCGGATGGATATTAACGGGATTGGGAGGTTTGGTGACGGCGTCGGAGGAAGAAGACGTGGCTGATTTGTTGTGTTTGGTTGGGTATTTGTTGTATTGGGCCTATTTAGGTTAGTAGTTGGGCTAATTTTTGTTTGGGCTTCAGGGATAAGAGTTGGGATAATTTCTGTTGGGCCTCAGGGATAGGAGTTGGGCTTGAGTGGATTTGGTTACTTTGGTTTTGTGGGTTGTCAAGTTGTAATCATGTTTCATCGTTTATCTTGTCGTCGCGATTATGTGTAAAAAAGTCAGGGGAGGAGATGATACCTTCCGATGACTGGTGAAGGCGCGAGCTCATGGGTCCCGACAATTGTGTCGGAGGCAACGTCTGCTGCGACGGTGGAGGATAGAGCAGCGGCGGCGATAGTAAGAGTGGCGGATTTAGTCGGAGGATATTGACTGGTCGATTCGGGATGGGTGATTGAGAGGAGGCTGTTTCGGATTTTTTTTGTTGCTGAGATAGTGAAAGGGAAATAATATCTCGTCAAATTTGACATGGTTGGAGATGTAGATTCAGCCCGAGCTTGGTCGAAGGCATATGTATGCGCTTTGCGTCGATGAGTACCCAAGAAATACACAGAGTGGGTTTGTTCTCCAGCTTGTTGTTGTTGTACGGTCGAAGCCACGGAAAACAGAGAGAGCCAAACACACGTAGATTGGAGTAATTTGGTGGAGTTCCAAACAACTTATGGAACAGAGAGGTCATCGCGAGTACCGGTGTCGGGAGATGATTGATGAGGTATGTTTCAGCAGTGAAAGTATAGGTCCAGTATGATTTTGGCATTGCAGCATGTGTGAGAAGTGAGAGCCCAGTTTCTACAATGTGACAGTGTTTTCTCTTAGAGATACCGTTGTTTTCCGGCGTGTGTGGCGGTGAGGTGAAGTGAGAGATATCAGCTGTTGAGAGAAACAATCTGAGAGCAACAAATTCACCGTCGTTGTCTGAGTAGAGAGTCTCGATTTTTATGTTGAAGCGGTTCTCGATGAGAGATTTAAATGGTTTGAACATGTTGATGACTTGAGAATTGGATTTTAGTGGGTAGAGCCAGGTATAGCGGGTGTAATGATCAATTAGGACGAGATAGTATTTGTAGTTGTCACATGAAATAACAGGAGAGCATCAGACATCGGAAAAGATATATTCAAGGGGACGTCTGGATGTAATAGTTGATTGGTGAAAGGGTAGTTTGTGACTTTTATTTATGGAGCAATTAGTACATAACAAGTTGGATGCAGCAGATTGCGAACAAGAAAGGGAAAATTTGGTAACGCCGTTATTGAGAATAGAAAAAGATGGATGGCCTAGGCTAGTGCCAATCAGCCAAGGAACGGATGAAATCGGCCACTCGTAAAGTTCGCCGTTAGTTTGGCCTTGGATTAATAAGACCTCCGAGCTGAGCTCCTTCACCTGAAAGTGAGCCGAAAAAAATTCCACGGAGACTTTATTAGTATTGCATAATCGATAGATATATATCAGATTTTTTTGAATATGAGATACAAAGAGGACATCATTTAAGGTGAGGTTCCGAGAAGAAGAGGGTAAGGATTGTGAACCAATTTGAGTAATCGAAAGACATGAGCCATAACGGATGAGAACATTGTCATAACCAGTGTAAATCTGATGGAGCGCCAAGTTGTTGAGGTCACTTGTCATGTGGTGAGTGGCACCACTGTCCATGAGCCATGAGCTAGCAGGAATTAGAGCACTAATAGCAAGGTTGGCATTGGGCTGCCAAGGACGAGGTGAGTGATTATTTGGTGTTCCAGACTTATGGAGAGTTAATTGAGGGCATCTCTTCGTGCTATGTCCTTGCACACCACATAGCTGATATTTGCCTTGATATCCTTTTGTGAAGCGAGTATCCTGTCTCTGTCCAGTGTATTGATTTTGGGGCTGATTTTGATTCCAGGACTGTGTGAACAGAGGAGGCTGCTTTCCCTGATTCCATGATTGATTGTTGTGCTATTGAGTGTTGGCAAAGTTTGCAGTGATCGGAGTATCCGCAGATGCAGAGGCGATGGACATCAATTTTGCTTCTTTGTTGCGGAGCTTCTCATGGACTTCGGTGAGAGACGGAGAGGTGTCGCGGTTCTTGACTTGATCCAACACCGATTTATACTCTTCAGATAAGTCATCTAAGACTTACAAAATTTGATCCTCATGATCAATTGGCGTTCCAAGAAGAGCCAGTTCATTAAATCGAGTAAGGAGACCTCAAACTTATTCATCAATGGATTTTGTACCTTTTGACCAATATTTCAGCTGATGTTTGATTTTCTGAACATGACCTCTGATAGGCCTAGCATAGGTGACAGTAGCTGGCAGCTGTGGCGTGGATCCGTCGAGATAGCCTGCTAATTCGTAGCCATCAAGCAAAGCATGAACCTGGAGGCTCCACATCAGGTAATTGGAAAAACTCAATTTTGTGACATTTGACATGTTCACGTTGAGAACAGTGTTTTGTGAAATATCAATAGTTTCAGCAGTGGCTGCCATTGTAGGAGATTTGTAAAGAGAATAGAGGAAGGTTAGAGGATAGAGAGAAGAGACAGAGGAAGGAGGCTGCAGTAAAAGAAAAATTAGGGTATCTTATATGGCTCTTGATACCATGTAAAATGTGTCTTATTGATATTCCAAGACTATACAGATATATATATATATATATTGGTACAATAGGAAGCTTCTAGGTTAACGTAATTACAGAAACTACTATAGCTAGATAAACAAGATATTCAAGTAATTAATAGTTTCCTTCTTGTGTCATTTACACACCCTCTCAAGAATGAGGGGTTCGTGCAACTCCAATCTTGTTCCGTAGTTTTCTGTAATCGTGCGCGTGGTAGTGGTTTTGTTAGAGCATCTGCTAACTGATCTTTGGTTGTGACATGTGCAACTCGTACAAAGCCTTGTTGGATGTGTCTACTAACAAAGTGATAGTCAAAACCAATATGCTTCATGCGAGAGTGAAAGATTGGATTCAATTGTGACTAGCATAAATTAAGTAAAAAAACACTTTGGAATAGAATGCCTACGAAGAAGAACAACATTGTCTATTATGCAATCATAACGAAGAGCCTAAATTCACAATATTTCTTTCAATGCGTTTTTAACAATGAAATGGAAACTCATTATTTGAATAATGCTAAATAGATGGCATATTCGACGACATATGGATCAAATTTGTCTCTACTCAGCGGGAAAATATTCATTTAATTCCTCAAATATTTGCAATTGGTATATTTATTCTCCAACTATTGAGTGCGCAATTTAAATCTTCAAGTTAACGTTGATTTTATAAAATTATGTATGAGATTTTCTCTCTCTCTCCTGAGTGCGAAAATACATGTGATTAGGTCATTCCAAACCCTAGCCACCGCCGTCTGTTGAGCCGCACGGCTGCCGACGAGAAAAATGTCTCTCCGACTTCCTCCTCCAATCCCTCCCGATCAGTGCCGGGATCCCCTCCAATCGGAGCTCAAGTCTCAATCCCTCCCCTCGGTCTCAATCCCACCTCTTCCGACGGGTTTTCTAGATACCCCAATATCTGATCCCCCTCCTCCCTCCCCTACTTTTGCTCCCCCGGGAGCTCCCCTTCCTTCGGTCTCTCTGAAGGGTAACATGTGAGATTCCTTCTCAGTTGGAGATGCCTTCCCAGGCTCCTCCTCCCCTGTCTTCTTCCGATAAACCTGCCGGTGGGACGAGCTCTTTGGGTCCAGCTTGCCCAAGCGATTCCTTGCCTCTTCATTCTCCT
This sequence comes from Eutrema japonicum, assembly GCA_030161315.1. Lineage (NCBI taxonomy): Eukaryota > Viridiplantae > Streptophyta > Magnoliopsida > Brassicales > Brassicaceae > Eutrema > Eutrema japonicum. Next base: position 39,429,651 of record BSQW01000008.1, on the reverse strand, counting down.
CTGGTGTCGGACGAAGGCTTCAATTGGACTTCCAACCTTTCAAATTCCTGTAAGATCGTGAATTCGAATGCTCCCGTCTCCTTTTCTGAATCTGGGCGTCCTCGTGTCAAAATCCCAAATGCAGTCTTTGAGAGGGGTGCAAAACTCCATGCCGATTACATAGTTGGAATCTTTTACGGGAATCCTCCTTCTTATGGTAAAATTTATGCCGTGCTAAAATTCCTCTAAGGGAAGGACCGTAGGGTGACTATCAATAACCTTACAAAGAATGCCTTCCTTTTCTATATACCGTATCCTACCTTGAGGCGTCGGGTTCTTCAGCATGAATTGTGGCGGGTTGGCAATGCTCCATTCTTTTTTACTGAGTGGAAAGCAGAGTTCAGCTTTAACCCTCCTTCGTTAGAAAGAGCTCCGGTATGGGCTTCGATAAAGGGAATCTCCTTTGATTTGGTGACAAACGAGGGATTAAGCTTCATTTGCCGACCTCTTGGCAAGGTCGTAGATGCAAAACCCTTTACCAGCATCAACTCAGCAGAAGTAAAGGTCATTGTGGATCTCACGAAACTCATGTCCAAAGAGTTGGAGCTTGAGAGGGAAGATGGTGGGATTGACATTGTCCGTGTGGTTTATCCCTGGCTGCCTCCTTTTTGCAAGTCGTGCAGGGAATTTGGTCATGGCCTGGCATCCTGCCCATTGTCAGTTAAGCAAACCGATCCCCCAAAATGGGAGCCTCTTAAGGTCCACGTCCACAAGGGTCTCTCACCCAAGGGAAAGTCTCCAGTTGTCGATGACCCCGGTTCGTCCTCTGCCCATGTGTGTTATACTGAGATACCCCTTCATCCTAATCAGGAAGACTTCTCTCTGCATGTTCATGTAACTCATGTGGGTTCTGAACCGTCGATTGACCCAGTGCCTAAGGCTGTGGATCTGATTCATCCCTCTCCTATGATTCTTGCTTCTGGAGATTTGTCAGGATCAGCTGAGGAAACTCCCTTTATCCCTACAAAAAAAACTGTGGCCCCTAGGAATTTGCAACATCATAGTCTTCCCCATGGATTCTCTCCAAACAAGTTTGAGGCTCTGGAGCCAATTGAACACTCTTCAGATTCTGTTGTGGAGACCGAGCCCAATCCTCAGGAGAAGATCAATCCTCTTTCCTCCTCTTCTTCTTCAAACAAAATCAAATAGAAGAAGCGGAAGAGAACTCTCCGTCCTTTTCCTATCAGTGGCGGCGTTAGTTCTCTCTTTAGAGGGGAGCGTCACCCCCAATAAATATTTTTATGTCGGGTACATTTTTTTGGAGCGTGCGGAGTTTAAACGACATTACCAAGCATCAGCTTTTATCAAACTGGCTTCGATCACGCTTAATTCTTTTTGGAGCGCTTGTGGAAACGCATGTTGAGGATGTAAATATGAACCTAGTTTTATCTTCTATTGGTCATGAGTGTACTGCCTTATCTAACTATCATTTTTCAGATTTGGAGAAAATATGGATTATCTATAAAGCTCCAATTTCCATCACCCTCATTGAGTCTGACTTGCAGTCTATTACCTATGAGGTTACGTTGGAGGATGGAGTAAATTTTGTGTGTACGCGGTTTATGCTTCTAATGACCCTGAAGAAAGGAAAAGATTGTGGTCGTCTTTGCGCATCATTGAAAGAAGGCTCAATCTGTTTGATAAACTTTGGTTGGTGAATGGGGATTTTAATGAAATTCTTCAGCCTTCAGAATCTTCTAATCCGAGCATTATCAGATCTTCTACAGCCATGAGGAGATTTGGAGAATGCTTAGCTGCATCGGGGCTTTTTGATCTTCCTTTCTAGGGCCCCACATTCACTTGGACTAATTGTCGACCTTTGGATCATGTGGGTAAGAAATTGGATAGATGTCTGGTTAATGGATCTTGGCTGGTGAAATTCCCTTATAGTTTATGCTCTTTTGAGGTCCCTGAATTCTCCGATCACGCCCCGGGTTTCATTAAACTCTTTACTGACCCGCCTAAGTTTGGTACTCGCCCTTTTAAAGTGTTCAACTTCCTACTTAAACATAATATGTTCTTCACGTGCCTCCATAAAGCATGGATCGAGGCTGGTGAACCGACTTCATCTCTCAGTCATCTTTGCTTCAAGCTCAAGGGTTTCAAAAAGCCTATAAAAACTCTTAGCAAGGATAATTTCAGTGATATCGAAAGGAGAGTAGCAGTTGCTTTTTCTGTGCTCAAGGCTCACCAGATTAATGCCCTGGAAGACCCTTTCTCAACAAATCTGGAAAATTAGAGAGACTCTATAGACTCTTGGTCAGCCCTTAGGCTCGCGGAAGAAAGCTTTTTCAAGCTCAAATCAAGGATTAACTGGCGTCAATTGGGGGATCAGAATACACTCTTTTACCATAAGGTCGTTACCTCGAGGAACGCATCCAACACCATTAAGTCTCTTCTAAACCAGGATGGATCGCGGACTGCCTCTTTAGAGGAAGTTCATGAAAGGGCCTCAAAGTATTTCAGTAATCTCTATGGCACGATCAGAGGTTCTTACTGCCCTGGACTCCTGGCCTTCATTGAGCTTCAGATTGTCTCCAAATGCTCTGACCTTGACAAGTCCTTACTTGTACCCCAATTACTACCGAGATCATCCAAGCTTCGCTCTCTTCCATGTCGTCTAGCAAAACTCCTGGCCCCGATGGTTTCACAGCTAAATTCTTCAGGGTAGGATGGCATGTCTTTGGGGCGGAATTTGTTGCTTCCGTCAAGGATTTTTTTGCTACTGCCTACATGTCCAAGCCCTTGAATGCGACTTCCTTGATTCTGATTCGCAAGAGGCCGGGTGCAGAGGATCTGAAGGACTTTATACCCATATCTTGCCTTAATATAGTGTACAAGCTCATCACCCGGATTGTTGCTGTCAGGTTAAAGAGGCTTGTCCCGTTAATCATCCTACCAAACCAAACTGCCTTCATCAAAGATAGGCTGCTATTGGAAAATGTTATGGTAGCCTCGGAGGTTATGCAAGATTATCACAAGAACTCATCTTCGGCTCGAATCACTCTAAAGGCTGACATCTCGAAAGCCTTTGACTCCGTTAGGTGGGATTTTCTTCTGCTTACCCTCAAAGCCTACAACCTGTCGGATCAATTTATAAGTTGGGTTGAAACGTGTGTATGTTCCCCCTCCTTCTCAGTCAGTATAAATGGAGTCACTTCTAGCTTCTTTAAAGGCCAAGCGGGGTTGAGGCAAGGGGATCATCTGTCCCCCTTTCTGTTTGTAATGATGATGAATGTGCTCTCGATTATGCTCAATAAGGTGGCTGATAATAGGCTGTTTAAATTTCACCCTGGCTGTGAGGATCAGAAACTTACCCACTTATCATTTGTCGATGACCTACTGATTTTTCTTGATGGCACATAACATTCACTTGCTGGTGTCCTCTCGGTTCTTCAGTTGTTTGAGAAATTTTCAGGACTAGGAGTTAATATCGAAAAAACTTCTATGTTTTGTTCAGGTTTGGATGATGACCTTGCTGCGAGAATAAAGCAGATATTTCTCTTGGACCCGGTCTCCCTCCCGATTCGTTACCTAGGCCTACCTTTATGCTCTAAGAGGCTCTCGGTGGTCGATTGTGACCCGCTACTCGCTCACATCCGTAGGAAGATTAGCGGATGGACTAACCGTTTTCTTAGCCTTGCTGGTCGTATCTCTTTGCTTGCATATGTTATCTCTGGAATCATTGGCTTATGGACATCCGCCTTCTTTCTTCCTAAAAAGGTGATAAAGCTTATAAATTCCCTATCAAGCTCCTTCCTCTGGCACGGTATGGGTGATAATCACATGGGAGCTCGGGTTGCCTGGTTTGATGTTTGCGACCCGAAACAAGAAGGGGGATTAGGTCTCCGTAATGTGAACGGTTGGATGGAAACATGTGGTTTAAAGCTAATATGGATGTTGTACTTCAGGGCGGAATCCATTTGGGTGGCTTGGATTCGAGCTAATTATCTATCCCATTCCTCTTTTTGGGCGTTGAATGAGAAGAATTATTCTCTCTCGTGGATGTTTAGGAAGCTGCTAAAGCTTCGGCCTAAAGCATATAAATTCTTGAGCATTCAAGTGGGCAGGGGTGATTCTACCTTCTTCTGGTGGGATCCATGGTCTTCTTTTGGTCCTCTTTATCAATTTTTTGGTTCTGATGGTCCGTCCAAGCTGGGCATTCCGTTAGTAGCCATGGTTAGTGACGTTCGTAATATTAATGGTTGGAATCTTCCTCCGGCTCGTTCGGAAAAATGTCTCCAACTTTTCTCCTACATCTCGACTATTACCTCTCTTTCATCTTGTGATCGTCCAATTTGGTCGGTAAATGGGTTACTCAGCATGCTTTCTCTTCAAAAGCTGTCTGGAATTGCGTGAGGGGCTCAAAACCTGCTGTCTCGTGGTCCCCTTTGGTTTGGCATAAAGCTTATTCTCCTCGTCACGCCACTAATGCCTGGCTCTTCATCCTAAATCGTAATCCAACGCTTGTGAGATTGTCTTCATGGGGTAATGATATTGAAAAGACTTGCTTTCTATGTGGTTTAGAATCTGAAGAGAGGAAACATCTCTTTTACGAATGCATTTCTCCTTCGATATCTGGAAGAAGGTGTGCTCCAAGCTTGGTTTCCCAAATCCTCCTTCTTGGGAGGCTGTACTCACTTGGCTACCTTCGACTGCCAATTGTGTTGTCTACTCTCTCGCTTTACTTCAGGGGTGAAATGTGTTAAATTGAAGCTTGGAGAGCTTAGTTTAGCATCGGATGAACAATGCACGCGGATGAACAGTGAAAACAGAGATATTTGTTAAGTAGATAAGATTTGCTTTGCTTAGTTAGTAAGATTGATTTATGATTGGTTGAGGCACTGTTTAGCCACTTGTTTATCTTGTAATCAATATTTATATGTGTGGCTGATTTACTCTTTGTGGAATAAGATTAGATAAGCTCAAAAACTCTATTTCTCTCTAATCTCTCTAATCTCTTCCTCTTCTCTCTCTCTCTCTCTCTCTCTCTCTCTCTCTCTCTCTCTCTCTCTCTCTCTCTCTCTCTCTTGTTCTTCACTTTGTTCTTGATCTGATCACTAATATCTACTCTTACTCTCTAAAATCTACATGGTATCAGAGCGATCTGCTCATTGAGACATGCTTTCCGCAAGTTCTTGTTCTTCTTTTGTGATTTCTCAAGCTAAGAGATAGAAAATCAGCAGCTTATCACTCTTCATGTTGTTCTTAAAGGGGACAATTATATGTTGTGGTCAATGACCACAAAGACTGCTCTACGTAGCCGTGGCTTATGGGAGCATGTTGCTAGCCCTGGTGAAGTGCATGGTGTTGGCTCCGGTGGTGAGCATGCTAGTGAGTCTAGTAAAGCGCATGTTGTTGGCGCTGGTGAAGTTGGAACGAATGAAGGAGTTGTGGAGTCTCCTGGAGCTGTGGAGTCTCCTTTCAAATATGTGACCAGCAAAGGGGATTCCAAGTGGACCCTGGAAGATCAGCTTGTGCTTGCTGTTCTTCAGAGCTCTTTGGAGCATTATATCCTTGCAGCTTACTCATATGCTGAAACTGCAAAGGAGCTATGGGACACCCTGATGGGTGTTTATGGTAACACGTCTAACCTGAGTAGAGTGTTTGAGGTGAAGAAGGCTTTGAATGATCTCCAACAAGAGGAGAAGCCATTCAAAGAGTTGTTTGGAGATTTCAGAGCTTTGTGGGCAGAGCTGGAGATGTTGAAACCTCCTACTACTAATGTGAGGGAGATGAATGAGAGGCGTGAGCAGGATCAAGTCTTTGGTCTTCTTCTCACTCTTAATGGGTCATTCAAAAGACTGATCCATCATATTTTAAGGTTTGAGAACCTACCTACTTTGAATGAAGTATGCATGATGATCCAGAAGGAAGAGGGATCAAAGGGTCTCTTTCAAGGGACTAATGAGGCTGCGCATGTAAGCAAGGGGGTTTTTCAACAGAATGAAAAGAGCAACACATGGGAGAGGGTGTCTGAGCATTGCAAGCAGAAGGGACACACCAAAAATACATGTTGGATTATGTTTCCTCATCTAAAGTGAAGCTATGGGCAGAGAGGAACAAGTCAGAGAGGTGGTGATGTTGGCTATGGGCAGAGAGGAATGAGAAGAGGTGATGCTGGATATGCTGCGAATGCTTACCAGGATGTGGTAAGAAAGGGTGATTTGGATGCTCTCATCAAGAGCATTGCAAAGCTCACTGAATCTGGTAAGATCTTAGTTGCATCTAAAAATCATAAATCTATTATTGTTGATTCTGGTGGTACGGATCATATGATTAGTGATGATAAGCTGATTACCAATGTTAAACCTCATGCTGGGAAGGTTACCATTGCTAATGGGAAGGATGTTCCAATTAGAGGAATTGGTGATTTAGAGCTGTTTAAAAGGAAGACTAAAGCTCTGTATATGCATGAATTTGCATCTAACTTGTTGTCAGTTCAGAAAGCAACAAAGGATTTTGATTGCTTGGCTGTGTTTAGTCCTAATGAGATGTGGTTTCAGGATAGTAAGTCGGGAGAGACTATTGGCGAAGGATGCGCCAAGGATGGTCTCAATGTTTTGGAGAATATTGATAAGGTAGCTACTACAAAATTGGCTCGGCTTGGGGTCACCCTCACTCTAAAGCTCTCCAGCTCGTTTTATCATGACTAGATCAAGATCTTCATAGTTGTGAAGCGTGTATTCTAGGAAAGCATTGTAGAAGTGTGTTCCCTGAATCATCTATTTTTTATGATGGTTGCTTTGATCTAGTTCACTCTGATGTATGGACATCACCGTGTACTTCTCGTGATCAATATAAATATTTCGTTTCTTTTATTGATGAGAAGTCTAAATACACATGGATCACCCTTATGCCATCTAAGAGTCATGTGTTTGAGGCTTTTTCGAACTTCCAAAGCTATGTCTCTACGCAGTTTGAAGCCAATATTAAGATCTTAAGAAGTGATAATGGGTGTGAGTATATGAGCAGCCAGTTTAAAGAGTTGTTGAGAAATGATAAGCTCAAATTAATACCCTAAAAGTACTAAAACTTTGTCGATTGTAATACTTAGGGATCGAATCCACATAGACTCAAGGAAACACACAATAGATTATATAAATAAAATCAAGCTAAGTGATTAATGGAATTGAAAGCAAATACGTAAATTAAACTGTTGTAAACTCTATGGGAGAAAGATAGGCTCAGGGTATTTCTCAGGAAATCAATGAATGCAGATAAACTAACTAATCAGGGTTCAGGTTATGCACGGTTCTTGAACTCAAATCACTAAAGTATTATTAACCAACTCTCGTTGCGAGAATTATCTAAGCCTAAATCCCAGAATTCGAAATCTCTTTGTGAATCATAAAGTCTAAACCAGCTTTTAGTTCAAGTTTGATTTGTTCACAAAACAACTAAACCAAATCTCTTTGCGAATAGTTATTTTGCTCACCCTAAGTTCTATCAGGTTTCTTAATTGCACTCTCGTGCCTAATCGATTAACCTAAGATCTAAGTTCTAGGTGATCAATCCAAAGTTAGCCATAAACAACTCCTTGAGAGATCTTTTCCTAGCCATATACATCTCAACAATGTTTCTTGTTGTTGTTCTTATTGAATGAGGCTTGTAGAGATGCACCTTCTCGCATAAGTATTTCCAAGCTTTTCTTTCAACAAACAAAAGTGGCAACTCCCCAATCACAAGCATATCATCACAAGCCTCCTTGAATACTTCCCTAGACACTTTGGCAACACTCATACCGCCACTCTGATTTAAAACAGACGGACTCTTACCATCGTTCTGACTCTGACCGTCTCTCCATGCCTTGAAATGCTTGCAGATTGCTAGATGGTTTTGAGATTCAAAGTCATGAATGCTGTTAAACATGAAAAAAGATTATGACAGTAGTTGCACTTGCATTTGTCACGGTTTTATTTTGTTCTTGTGAAATTATTCCAAGCGTCAGACCTTGTATCAAGTAGCTTTCTCGGCTTTGGATGATGAGAACTAGTAGCTTCATGGACTTTCTTTTTCTTACCACGACTAGCAGTAGTCTTAATCTCTTCTTCTTGATCTTCTTCATGAAGATCATGAGTGTTCTATGCGTTAGTGTTCTCTGGAGTTGGTTCAGATGATGAATCCAACTGCATATACAAGAAAGACACTACATGAGAAGCTAACAAATAACATAAAGTGTAAGAGTCTAAGAGTTGGAAAAAACCCAACCGAGGAGATGAAAAACTAAACCAAACAAAGCATCCAACAATCAGTTCTAATCGAAAAAAAACGAAGTTCTAATCAAATAAGTTCTTATCGGAAAAAACTAATTTATAATCTACTCTGAAAAACGAAGAACAATGAAGTTGAGTTAAAGGAAGAAGAAGAAGAGAGGGTACCTGAGATCGAATTCTCGATGTCTCATAAGTCGGAGAGAAATTTTTGTTAAGTGATTCTAGATTATGATTAGGGTTTAGTCATCTAGTCGTTTAGATTGAAATCGTATAGCACTAAACTGGGAACCTCAAGAGACAACCTCTCGGATCTAAGGGTTTTATGTGTTTGGTTTCTTCGGATTTTACTTCGGATATCGGTTATTATCCGAACCGAACCGATACCCGAAGTTATCAAACCTAAAAATCTAATCGGGTATTTTCACAGATCCGAATTCGAACCGAACCGACTTTTCGGATCCGGATATTATGCCCATGGCTAATGGAGACTTTGATAATTAATAAACAAGATAATTCTCTTAAACCTTGTCTTGATTTGATTAAATTTATCAAATCATGAAACTGGTCCCAAGTGATTCTCTTGAATCCTCTGATTGAGTGAAGCATGTCTCTAGAGGTTCATTGAATCCCTAGATTGAGCTGATTATATGTTCTTACGATGCACTAGCCTGGACCCAGAAATGGATCGTGTTTATGTCTCTAGACATGTACATTTTGATGAATGTACGTTTCCGTCTCAATCAGGTAACACCAGTGCTACCTCATCTAATGTTACTACGACTACTACTTTGTCACCACCGTTGACTCGGTTGCCTCTGCTACCAACAAGTGCCTCCCTGCTTGGACCTTCACCGCTCATATCAACTGTCATCATCAACAGCTCTGCCATTGCCGCCAATAGCTCATGTATTGCCCTTAAACTTTCAGATCACGAGCCACAAAAGCAAAATATGTCACCTCCAATTCAATCTACAAGCCACCGTACCGACATATCCCTCTAACTCATCTTCACCTTCACCTTCACCTTCACCTTCGTCCTCTAGTTCATATTTTTCATCGTCTTCCTCCCCATTACCATATCCACCTCCGCCTATACTCGAAACAAATACTGCACCTCAACCTTCCAATAACCAAACCCCTGCTTCGACCAATACTCACCAAATGCGCACCCGTTCTAAGAACTAAATCACCAAAACATCCAAAAAGTTATCTTACCACCGAACTAAAGTCTCCACCAAGTGGAGTAGCGGGTCTCCACCTGGTGGAGTAGCGGAAGCTATGTAACGAATTATCGAAAAGAAATCTGGGAGAACTCTCTGAACAAATCAGATCTGTTTTGATCGACTAAGAGATCGAGCAAAACAAAGGGGTTTCGAAAGTGCTTCTCTCAGCGCTAAGCAAGGCAAATTTCTTTGGGAAACTTGAATTTCCTCTTTTTGGTTTTCTTATTGATTTTATCGAAAACAAGAATGAATAAAAAAACAAAAATATGAAATACCGAGCCGCTAACAAAATTCTAAGGCTATTAGAAATCCTAAAGATAAAAGGAAAGGTTCAAAACCAATCGAAAATAGGAAATAATGAAAAGGTTAAAATCGAAACTTGAAGAACACGTTAAACACCAACACCTAAGACGTGTTCTTCCTAAACGGATAAGGATGCTCTGCATCGCCACCTCAGATGTCTTCCACCGTAGCACAAAGCACTTAAAGATCCTGATTGGCGACATGCTATTTCTAAAGAGTTTGATGCTCAAATGCGCAATTAAACATGGGATTTGGTACCACCGACATGACTAACACAAAATTCTGAGTTGGGACTGGGTCTTTACACTCAAATATCATTGCACTCTTTATAAAGGTTTGAAATTATATATCTTTATTAAATGGTAGTGTACAACTTATATACAAGTTTACAGCCTAATCACATGACATAATTACAGGGATTGAATGAATTAATATAATTGATATTATTGAGAGAGATATGTGGGAATGAGCAATCATAGGAGATATGATTGTAGTCATTTTCTTAACACACCTCCTCAAGGTGGAGGGGCTTTGACGACTCCAATCTTGGAACATATATCATTGAATGAAGTCCGAGGAAGTGGTTTCGTTAGAACATAAGCCAATTGATCCTTAGTTGAAACATGGGTCACCCGAAGTATCCCCGATTGAACTTGTTCTCGTATGAAGTGGTAGTCTAAAGCTAGATGTTTCATACGGGAGTGAAATACTGGATTTGCACATAGGTAGGTGGCACCGACATTATCGCAATAGATGGTAAGAGTAGCGGATAGTGTAATACCAAGTTCAGAGAGGAGAGAACACACCCATTGAACTTTGGATGCCGTATTTGCAACAGAGCGGTACTCAGCTTCGGTCGAGGAACGAGCGACACCACATTGTTTCTTTGAAGACCAAGAGATGGGAGTGTTATCAAAGTAGACAATGTAAGCATTGGTTGACAGAAAATTATCAGAGTCTCCTGCCCAATCAGCGTCAGAGTAAGCATGCAGCAGGAGTGTCTGATGTTTTCGAAGGAATAATCCATGTGTTGGTGTGCCGGCGAGATATCGTAAGATACATTTGGCTGCTTGCCAATGATCTTCAGTGGGCGCTGCATAAACCGAGACAAGCGGTTTACGGCAAAAGCTATATCTGGTCTCGTGAAGGCTAAGTATTGCAAGCTTCCAACAAGTGTTCTATACTTCGTTGCATCATAGAGAGACGTACCAGAATGTAGTGAAAGCTTTTTGGATTGTGGATTAGAGATGGGTGGTTCAGATTGGTTAGGGGAGGGATTTTCATCGTCGAGGATAACGTCGACAGTGGGCAGCGGAGGCGCCGATTGTGTCACTGGAGTCGTGGTTGCCGAAGCTTGTCGCGGCGGAGCTATCGGAGGCTTAGCTGATCGAAGCGACACTGGAGTTGATTGCATAGACAAAGGAGAATCGTGAGGAAGTGGAGCAGACGACTGTGCGAGAGGAGCGGAGGTGAAGTGCGCCGGCGGTGTTGGAGCTTGCGGCGGAGGAGCAAAAAGGAGAGCTTTTGACGGTGGATGAAGGATTGCAGACCGATGAGTGGCGGTTGGTGATGCGGTGGATGACGAAGGAGCCTCGATATGAGGTCTATGAAAGGCTGATGACGAAGGAGCCTCGATGTGAGGTGCATGAACGGGTGATGACGAAGGAGCCTCAAAATGAGGTGTATGAGCAGTTGAGAGGTGGTGAGGATCTCTACACGGGTGTAGACGATCAGCTGTAGGAACGAGTGACACGGAGGGTATCCAATCGTTTGTAGTAGTTGATGAAGAGTGGGGTTGATGTGTATGAGTGGCAGCAAATGGGAAGATGTTCTCATTGAACTGAACATGGCGTGATGTATAGATGCGAGAGGATTCTGGATCGAGACAGAGATATACGCTTTGTGTGAGCGAGTATCCAAGGAAGACACATCGGGAGGAACGACTATCAAGTTTGTTGGTGGTGTATGGACGCAACCATGGGAAACACTGACATCCAAAAACTCGCAGCTTGTTGTAGTTGGGTTGATTTCCAAATAGCCTGTGGAACGGAGAATCCATGGAGAGCACAGGAGTGGGCATACGGTTTATTAAATAAACCGCAGTTGCGAAGGCATAGGTCCAATAGCGTCGCGACATTGATGCTTGAGAGAGTAACGTCAAGCCCGTCTCTACAAAATGGCGATGTTTTCTTTCGGCGACTTCATTGTGTTCCGGAGTATGTGGTGGTGATGTGAGGTGAGAGATGCCACATGCTGACAGGTTCATCTTTAGCCCAATGAATTCACCTCCATTGTCTGAAAATAGAGTACCAATTTTTGCTTGAAATTTGTTCTCGACCAGAGATTTGAATATTAGAAAATTTTCTCGAACTTGATATTTATGTTTAAGAGGATATAGCCATGTGTATCGGGAGTAATGATCAACTAACACAAGATAATAATTGTAATTGTCGACAGAGTCAAGTGGGGAAGTCCAAACATCGGTGAAGATATATTCAAGTGGACATATAGAAGTGAGAGAAGTTTGTGAAAAGCGAAGTTTGTAACTTTTATTAAAATTGCAATCAAGACAGGGCAACATTTTTGATGAAGAATTAGAGAGCGGAAGCAAAAAGTTTGAAATAATAGACTTTAAAATATGAGAAGCAGGGTGGCCAAAGCGAGAGTGCAAAGAGAAGAAAGTGTTTTTGGTGGATGGAGAGGCAAAAAATGAGGTGATGGTAGATGGTGTGATTGGCCACTCATACAGCTGATCTTTAGTCTTTTCTTGGAGTAATGGGACACCCGTGCGAAGATCCTTCACCTGAAAATGAGCACGGAATAATTCGACTGACACTTGGTTAGTGTTGCATAATCGATATACATAAATGAGATTGCGCTGTATATTAGGCACATAAAGCACTTGTTGTAGACTAAGAGGTTTAATAGAAGAGGAAAGAGAAGTAGAACCGATGTGGGAGATGGGAAGACCAGAATTACCACCAAGGATGACTTCATCTCCACCATTGTAAGGCTGGTGGAGTGAAAGATTATGGAGGTCTATTGTGATGTGGTGGGTTGCACCAGAATCAAGGAGCCAAGGAGTCGCATTCTGAGAGGCGATAGCAACATTTGCTCTCGGCTGCCACGGTGAGGGGCTGTTGTAAGAGCCTGCCTGAATTTGAGAGTTTTGTGGAACATTGCACAGTTGCGAACACCTTCTTGCAGTATGGCCTTGAACGCCACAAAATTGACACTTTCCAAGGTAAGGTTTGTATTGACGATGCTTATGTTTTTGATTGTTGTGAGACTACCATGGCTGGTTACTCCTGTTGTTGAACCGCTGGTTTGGGCGATTGTTGTTGCGATTGCTGACGAAATTGGCAGATGCAGGAAGAGACAGAAGAGGCGCAGAATGGAGGATTTTGGCTTCTTGGTTGAGGAGTTTCTCATACAGTTCAGTGAGAAAGGGAGGAACGTCATGTCCTTCGATTTGATCTACCACAGACTTGTAGTCTTCAGGTAATCCTTCAAGAACATAGTCAATTTGGTCTTCATGCCCTATTGCTTTGTCAAGGAGGGCCAGCTGATCGAAGCGGGCAGTGAGGCCATGAAAGTATTCATGGATTGTCTTGGTGCCTTTTGTCCAGTGCTTTAGTTGTAGCTTGAGTTGTTTGTAGTGACCTCTGCTTGGTTTAGCGTAGATGTCGGCTATAGTAGACCAGAGTTCAGTAGCAATCGAAATACGAGAGAGTAGAGGTTGGACGGTAACAGAAATGGCACCGTGAAGAGCACTGTAGATGAGTTTGTCCTGCCTTTTTCAGATGTTGAAATCTTGATTGGCTTCAGCAGTACCATCAACGATGATGGTTTTGGATGGAACCAGCATGGTTTCATCGAGAAAGCCGGCTAGTTCGTAGCCATCAAGCAAGGCATGAACTTGCCTACTCCACATAAGATAGTTTGTAGGAGTAAGGTGAGACACACTCATCATGTTGATATTGAGGATGGTCTGTGAATTGTTGACAAGCACAGTCTCGTTGCTGGTGGCAGGGGAGTTGCTGGTGGAGGTATCAATGAGAGAATGAAAGAAAAGAAGAGTAAGCGAAAGAAGAAGATGAATAAAAATTTGTCCTTAATGGCTCTGATACCATATAAAGGTTTGAAATTATATATCCTTATTGAATGGTAGTGTACAACTTATATACAAGTCTACAGCATAATCACAGGGCATAATTACATGGATTGAATGAATTAATATAATTGATATGATTGAGAGAGATATGTGGGAATGAGCAATCATAGGAGATATGATTTTATTCATTTCCTTAACACTCTTTGACCATTGTGATAAGGATTCGGTGATTTGGGTATGTATTAAAAGAGTACGATAAGTTCCAATTGGTTAGGATACGTCTAATAGCATGTTGAGATAAGATCATTGGTCTAATATAAATACCTTTGTATCATTAACTTTTAATACCAAGAAGAGAGTTTCCAATATTATTTCTCTCTTTAACACTTAGATGCAAGGAAAACATGTCCTGGTATGCGAAAGAGGTTACAGGAACACGAGCCCGAAGTAGACGAGGAGCAGGAAGCTTTGCTTAGCAAGACATTAATAAAAAAATAATGCTAAAATATTAATAATAAATTAATGCTTTGAAGAATCATGTTAATAAAAACCTCATTTGACACAGAAGGACACAAATTAAAACCGTGTTTGAAATTTAAGTTGTTGTAAATATATATTTCTAAGCTAGCTGAGTTCATAAAAAAGGAATAAATCTCCTGGACTTGATGGGTTCAACGCTGAATTCTTTTGCGCTAACTAGAACACATTGGGAGATGATGTCACATAGGCGATTCTGGAATTCTTTGAATCAGGCTCCCTCTTGAAACAATAGAACTCAACTACTCTGGTATTGATCCCAAAAAAAACAAATGTTACGTGTGTCTAAGATTTTAGACCAATCTCATGCTGCAACACTCTGTACAAAATCATCTCGAGACTTTTGGCAATCAGATTGAAAGCGGTATTACCTGATCTAGTCTCAGCAAACAAATCGGCTTTCATTTATGGAAGGCTAGTAGTGGAGAATATCCTAGTTGCAACCGAGTTAATTCATGGTTACAATTGGAAATCTACTTTAAAGAGAGCAATGCTTAAGGTGGATCTAAGAAAGGCTTTCGACTCAGTCAAATGGGATTTTGTCATCTTAGCTATGGAAGGCATGAATTTTCCCAACCACTTCATCAAATTGGTAAGAGAATGCATGACTAACACAAGCTTCTCAATCGCCATCAATGGAGAGCTCTCATGGTACTTTAAGGGCACAAAAGGCCTGAGACAAGGTGATGCACTCTCTCCATATCTGTTTGTCTTGGTTATGGAAGTTTTTTCGCAGCAATTGGAGATGAAATATTCAACGGTCTGATCGGGTACCATCCAAATGCAACGCATCCAGATGTGTCTCACCTTGCCTTTACTGATGACATCATGATCTTTTTCGATGGTAGTTCAAAATCTCTAAGGGAGATTGTTATGAATAAAGAGCAAATCGTACAAGAAGAACGTCGAAAACCTTGAGAGAAACGTTGATTGAGGCAAACTCCCGTTTAGGGTTTCTTTATTAATCGTGTGAATGATATTTACAAACCCTAAGACTTTGTATTTATAAGCCTCAAAACCCGATTACTTATCCCACTTAGTAAAGGGTTCCTCTCCTAAGCCCAATAAGAAACTGTACCATGTTTGACGTTTGACGTTTGACGTTTGACGTTACACGTTTCATGTTACACGTTTCACGTAACACGTTTAACAAGCCCATTTGCATATTATTTGTCACTTAGAAACAGCAATCTCCACCTCTAACACTGGAAGACATGGAGAAAATCCAAGCAGTGCTTGAACTTCTCTACAGTAATGGGCTTGGTCAACATATCAGCCGCATTTTCCGACGTGTGCACCTTATCCAACAAGACGTTTCCACATGAATACAACTCCATGATCTTATGAAATATGACATGAATGTGCTTCGTCCTTGCATGATATACAGGATTCCTAGCCAGAGACAGTGCACTCTGACTGTCACTGTATAGCTGGACTCCACCTTGATCAACACCCAACTCTGTCACAAGTCCTTTAACCCAAAGTGCTTCCTCGGTTGCTTTTCCCATTGCCATATACTCAGCTTACGTGGTAGACATTGCAACAACAGACTGCAACACAGATCTCCAACAAATAGGATCTTCTGCAAGAGTAAATACGTACCCTGTAGTAGACCTTCTAATGTCTAGATAACCAGCATAATCTGAATCAACATATCCCACAGCTAAACCACACTCTTGACCACCAAACATAAGCCCAAGATCGCTTGTACCTTTTAAATACATGAAGATCCATTTGACAGTGTTTCAATGTTCTCTCCCAGAATTAGACATGTACTTGCTAACTTGACTAACCGCATGTGCTAAATATGGTCTAGTGCAAACTATAGCATACATCAAACAACCAACTTCACTTGCATAAGGAACTTGTGACATACCTCTGATATCTTCAATAGACTTAGGACATTGAATCGCTGAAAGTGAAATGTGCATCGCCAAAGGTGTAGAAACAGGCTTTGCATTTGTCATGTCAAACCTGTCTATAATCTTTTGAATATAACTCTTATGAGAAAGCCATAATCTCCTAGAGCTTTTTTCCCTGCGAATTTCCATCCCAAGGATCTTCTTTGCAGCACCAAGATCCTTCATATCAAACTATTTCTTCAAAAACCCTTTTAGTTTATCAACATCGTCCATATATCTTGCAGCAATGAGCATATCATCAACATAAAGCAGTAGGAATATGGGAGAATGACTATCCAGACACCTTACATAGATTCATCAATCATACTCACAGCTCGTGTAGCTAACCTTCACCATGTAGGAGTCAAAACGTTTGTACCACTGCCTAGGAGCTTGCTTCAACCCGTACAGTGACTTCTTCAGTCTGCACACAAGCTTCTCCTCAACTGGTTTCACAAACCCTTCTGGTTGCTCCATATAGATCTCTTCATCCATATCACTGTGAAGAAATGTTGTCTTGACATCCATCTTTTCAAGATGAAAATCCCAGCTCACTACCAAACCTAGCACAACTCTAATGGAAGTGTGCCTAACCACAAGAGAGAAAAGCTCGTCATAATCAACCCCTTTCCTTTGTGAGTAACCCTTTTCTACCAACCTCACCTTGTACTTTACTGGTTCCTTCTCTGACAGTCTTGGTTTTACCTTGAAAACCCACTTGCATCCTATCGCCTTCTTGCCTTTTGGTAAAGGCGTTAGATCCCACATTTCATTCTTGTCAAGGCTCTCATTTTCCTCTGTCCTGGCCCCAATCCACTCATCTTACTCCAGGCTTGCAATAGCCTCCCGAAAGTTTGCTGGATCATCTGAGCCAACCACAAGAGCATAAATAGCCATGTCTTCAAACCCTAATCTTTCTGGTGGCTTTATGATACGATGTAGTCTGTGAAATGTCAAACTCTCCTCTGTCCTCCTCTGATGACCCTCCTGCTCCATCTGAACAGGTTACTCATCACTCTCTGATGCTTGTCTAGTGTCACTAGACTCCTCCTGAGCTGTACCAGAATTCGTTTCAGTCTCAATGGTCACATGCACTCGTTCTGATCTCGCTTGTTAAACCATATACTGCTTATCAAAGACCACATCTCGACTGAACACCCTCTTCTTAGCCTTAGGATCATACAACTTGAAGCCTTTCACGCCTTTTCCAAAACCCATAAATATACACTTCTTAGATTTTGAATCCAGCTTTGATCTTTTGTCACTTGAAACTAGCATGTAAGCTGGACATCCAAATATCTTCAAGTTTGACAGATCAATATATGTCCCAGTCCACACTTCTTCAGACACCTTTCCCTCTAAAGAACTCCTCAGCGATATATTGATGACATAGACTGCCATGTTTACTGCCTCTGCCCAGAACTGCTTTGGAAGCCCTGCATTCAACCTCAAACACCTTGCTTTTTCAGCAATCGTACGGTTCATCCTTTCACTGACCCCGTTTTGTTGTGGTGTTTTCCTGACAGTGAGTGTCTTTGAATGGCATGCTCCTCACAAAACTTCTGGAACTCCCCGTCAGTATACTCTGTGCCATTATCTGATTTCAAATACTTCACCTTCTTCTCCACCTGGTTTTCTACGTCAGCCTTCCAAACCTTGAAGTTAGCAAACACTTCAGATTTCTGTTTCAAGAAGTACACTCAAACCTTCCTGGAGAAGTCATCAATGAAGATGGAAAAGTAACTAGATCCTCCCAACGATTGTTCCCGAGTTTGACCCCACACATCTGAATGACATAGTCTAAAAGACCCTTTGTCGAGTGCTGTCTAGTCTTGAAAGAAACTTTGGACTGCTTACCCATCACGCAGAACTTGCAAAAATCCATCTTACTGTTCTTCAACCCGTCCAGAAGACCCCTTTTATGGAGTTCTGTAAAGCCATGCTCTCCTATATGCCCCATACACATATGCCACAGAGTTGTGCTCTCATATTCAGACACCGCAGTTACAGCTCCACCTACAACCATGCTCCCTAACATCATGTAAACGTTCCCAGCTATCAACTTTCCTTTTATCACAACCATAGCTCCTTTACAAACCTTCAAAACGTCTCTATCTTCACTACCGCTGAGTCTGAATCCATTTTTATGAAGAGTACCCAAGGAGATTATATTCTTCTTCACCGCTGGAACATGCCTAACATCAGTCAATGTTCTGATGATGCCAACGTGCATGCGAAACTTGATCTCTCCAGTACCAACGACACCACATGCCATGTCGTTTGCCAACTGAACAGAACCCATGTTCCCAGCTTTGTACATCTTAAACCATTCTCTGTGGGGAGTCATATGGAATGATGCACATGTGTCTAGAATCCAAGAATCTGTATTACAACCTGAAGTCACAGCGAGCAAATCGTTAACAGTGTCTTCTTCTGAATCTTCCTTCTGAACCACGTTTGCAGAACCTGACCCGCCTGCGTTCTGCTTCTTGTTTGGACAATCTCGCCTGTAGTGACCCTTCTTGCCACAACCAAAGCACATCGAATTCTTCCCGGGTTTAGACTTTGATTTGTCCCTATTACTACCATCCTGATTCTCTTATAGTCTTCCCCTCTGTGAATTGTAACTCACATACAATCCATCACCCTGAGATTTGTCAACCACAGTAGTGTTCTGTCGCCGTTCATAATGAGATTGCAGTGAAGAACAAACTGTCTCCAACCCTATAGTCGTTTTATCAAATGTAAGAGCTGTCAATAACGTCTCATACTCAGGAGGCAGCGAAGACAGTAAGATCATGGCTTTATCCTCGTCCCAAATCTTCACATCCACACGCTCAAGATCTCCAATGATTTGGTTGAAGTTGTTAACGTGAGCAATAAGATCTCCAGACTCTGACATCTTCAACCTATACAACTGATATGCTCAAATTAATACCCTAAAAGTACTAAAGCAGTAGTTGTAGTAAAGTAGGGGTCGAACACAAGGACTCACAGAAACACACAATATATTATATAGATGAGAATTAAGCTAAGTGATCAATGATATTGAAAGCAGAACTTAAATTAAAACGGTTGTAAATTCGATTGGAGAAATATAGGTTTAGGGTATTTCTCAGGGGATCAACGAATGCAGGTAAACTAACTAGTCAGGATTCATATTTAGCGCGGTTCTTGAACTCAAATCACTAAGATATAATTAACCAACTCTCGTTGCGAGAATTATCTAAGTCTAAATCCTAGAATTCCAAATCTCTTTGCGAATCCTAAAGTCTAAACCAGCTTTTAGTTCAAGTTTAATTTGTTCACAAAATAACTAAACCAAATCTCTTTGCGAATATTTATTTTGCTCACCTTAGATTCTATCAGGTAATTAATCGCACTCTCGTGCCTAATCAATTATCCTAAGATCTAAGTTATAGGTGATCAATCTAGAATTAGCTTTGCAAACAACCCATGGCGAAGAACTAATTCAGATGGTGAATCCTAATCAACTAATTAACCTAGCATTCAAAGAAATCCCTTATGAGAACCATAAACCTAACAAGAGATCTACCCAGACATGGAAATTGAAGCAATAAACATGTTTGAATAAATCATCAAATAAAATAGAAAGAGTAACAAGAGGGTTCGAAATCTTCTCTCGGACGAACAGAGTTTCAGACTTGTCTCCCTTCAAAAGCTCTCTCACAAAACCAAAGTAAAATAAAGCATAGCCATCAAAGTGGCAGTAAAATCTTATTAAATAACTTAAATCACGTTTTAAGAGTTCTTGTTAATAATAAAGTCTTCTGGGCCATTTTGCAATTATTCAACTCTTCTTAAGTCGCGATCGTGTCTTGCTACAGTGAGTATCGACCGATACTAGTCAGTATCGATCGACACTGAGACTTCAAATCGGGTACTCAGCTACACGAACGTCTGCTTTGCTCGAAAATGCTCCAGAAAGGTCCAATATCTCCAATTATGCTCCAAACGTGCCAAAACCTGTAAAAGACTCTAAAACACTACAGAATAGTAGAAAGACTCTATAAAACGGACTTATATCATGGCTTAAACGGGGTAAAAACCATGAGATATCAACTCCCCCAAACTTAGCCTTTGCTTGCCCTCAAGCAAAACAGAAAACTAAACTAGAAAAAGAGGTTTGAGAACATAGAGGCTCACCTGTTCTTGAAACATTGCAATGACCATTTTTCTTAGTGCTCCAAATATCACCTAACCAGTTCCAAATCTAACCACCATGTACTTCTCCGTAGACATTCGCAGCTTCCCAGACTACACACATTATTTCACAGCTTCGTTCAATCAAGCCTTCCTCGCCAGTTTCATCGTTGTGATTAATACCAAGAACCTTCTAGACTCTTTCCCATACAATATCATGACAAGGAACCACCCTTTTTCACACTTTCTGGTATTATTTCTCTCCCCGACTTATTTCTTATTATGTTCTCTTTTCTCTTTTTAGATCTGCATATACACATCAAGGTATGAGACGCGAGTATTAATGGTGTTTGCCACCAAATCCCCGGTTATTCCCTCTCAATGTATCAAAGGATGTAGGCGAATAATGGCATCATAGGAAAATCCTAGCCTGGCTTCCAATCCTTTGTGTGATCATTCCACACCAAGTAGAATAATGGGATCGCTGGAAATTTTCCTAACCCTCTACTCAGGAGAAAATTATCTCATCTTTTCATGCACTTATGTTTCTAACTTATAACAAGGAGAGAAATACCATTACTTTAAAATACATCGGTTCCTTTGTCAGATATGAATGATGAATCAAGCTCTATATATGAATACTAACACATCGATGAAGTGCAAAATTTTGGCCCAGGCTTTAAAGAACTTTGCTGGAAACATGAGTGTCTTCTAATTAACTGGTCAGCCTTTGAATTTTTCATTAGTCGATCTAGAACTGATTCTGTAACCATGGTCACTTGGAAGCAAGGTCAGATCAATAGATTCAAGAAAAAGATCATAGTCTCCACCAAAGTTTTGACTCAATAAAACAACCAATGACTCAAAAACGACTGACTCTAAGAAAAACAAAAACAATGTCAGCGACTACCTCCCCCAGACTTGAACAACACTGTCCCCAGTGTTATCTAGCCTGGAGTGGGTGAAAGAAAGCAAAAGGACAGAGTAGGATTGTGAAAAACAACGCGAGTATTGATGGTGTTTACCACCGAATCCCCGGTTCTTCCCTCTCTATGTATCAAAGGTGTAGGCGAATAGTGGTATCACGGGAAATTTTCCTAACCTCGCTTCCAACCTTTGTGTGATCATTCCTTCTCAAGTAGAATAATGAGATCGCTGGAAATGTTTCTAGCCCTTTACTCAGAAGAAAATCATTTCATCTTTTAATGCATCTTATTAATTAACTTGTAAAATGGAGAGAAATACCATTACTTTAAACATGTGGGTTCCTTTGTCATATACGAATGAGGAATCAAGCTCTATGGATATCAATCATATCAATGAAGTGCAAAAATTTGGCTCCGGCTTTAAAGAACTTTGCTGAAAACATGAGTGTCTTCTAGTTAACTGGCCAGCCTTTGGATTTTTTATTAGTCGATCTAATACTGATTATGTAACAATTGTCAATTAAAAGCAAAGTCAGAATAATAGATTCAAGAAAAAGATCACAGTCCCCAAGGTTGGTGAAAGAAACAAAGGAACAAAGTGGAATTGTGAGGAAAAAGAAGGAGTTACCGATCTGGGACAGGTGTATCGACCGACACACAGCCTGGTATCGACCGACACACAGCCTGGTATCGATCGATACCAGGCTTAAGTCAATACGATGAACTCTTCTCAACGTTGAATTGGCGTATGAGGTGTCGATCGATACACGGGGAGTATCGATCGATACCAGGGCGATTTGGTCGATGGCAAGTCCTGTTTTTCCTTGTTTATCCTGACACAAAACACAAAACAAAAAATAAAAAGAAAAAGACTTATATACAAACACACCAGTGGGTTGCCTCCCACCAAGCGCTTGTTTCACGTCATGAGCTTGACGTTACGGACGATCAGTAATGATAAGGATGAGAGCTCGCACCAGAACAAGCTCCATAACTTGACATTTCCAGCTTCAGAGTTCTGCTCAACATGCTCTTCACAACCTCCTGTCCTTTCTCTTTCAACTCCGGAGTAAGGATAACTATAGCCCTAGAGGATGGTTTCAAAGTTCCCTTGCACTTCACCTTATACTCAATCGAATTTCCATCACACTTCTGAGGGATTAAGGTCGCATGGGTAGCACTCTCGACTCTTATGTTCTTCACCTTCTTCTTTGCCTTAGCCATTTTGATGTCTTTCTTGGTGAAGATAGAAGGACCATCTAAAACGTCTATGACAGTTGGCTCATCACAAGGTTCGTCCAAAAGATCAACCATCAATGTCTCTCCTGTGACAACAGTGATGCAAGAGATATGCTTGGGAGCTCTTCTAGAAGGAATGGCTTTGTAGGAGACCTGTTCGTCAATGTATGAGAACGAGATCCTCTTACTGAGCGTGTCTATAACTGCACCGACCGTAGCCATGAACGGTCTGCCAAGAATCAAAGGCGTACTATAGCTTGCACTCATCTCCACAACCTGAAAATCAGCATGAACCAGACAATCTCCTACTTTAACCAGCAAATGAGGGATTGTACCGTATGGAACTGAGGTGGAAGAGTTCGCGAATGCGAGAGTCATCTGAGTAGATATAATATCACCAATTTTCAACTTCTCTGAAATTGCCTTTGACATGACATTGACGCTTGATTTAGGTGTTTTCACCAAGTCAATTAATAACTAAAGTTCACACTACTGCAATCATAACAGTATATCGATGTAGTACTTTAGGATCGAATACACAGAGACCAAGTGTAACGCTACGAGAATGCAGAAGGAAAGTAAATCTAAGACGAATGATGTATGTTTGTTGATTGTAACTTCTAAGCTAAGAATAACGAATGAAAAGATATAAAGTCAATAAAAGAAAGCGCTAGGCCTTTAGGTAATTCGCAGGAAATCCAGATTCACTAAACATATTATCAATTAGGGAATGAATTAAGAACCGTTCTCAAAATCAAACATGAATGTCTAGTTAGCCCACTGTCGTGGTACTAACTACTATGCCTAACAACCTAAGAATCTAAACTGTCGTTTGACCTTAAAATTCTAGGCAAGCATTTAAGTTCAGGTTTGATTAGTTCACAAATCGCCTTAGCATCAGCTTTCGTTGGCTAGGGACTATTTGCTCATCTATGTTCTATCAGGAAACCTAAACACTTTTGATGTTTAAGTTAATCCTAAGATCATAAACTAGGTGATCAATCTAGTCTAAGCCTTAATTCCAACAATAGATGAAGAACTCTATGTAAATCCCTAATCTAATAGATCTGTTTCAGTGATTCATGGAGAATCCCTTGAAACCCTAAAAACCTAACAAGGTGATTACTCAGACATGGTTGCAGAGAAAACACATAGAATCAAAGAGAAATTCATAATCCAATAAAAACACAATCCAAAAGGGTTCGAAAATCTTCTCCGGTATGAAGTTGAGATTCGTCTCCCTCAAATCTCCCAAGAACAAACCCAGAAGTTCTCTGATGAATCAAAATAAAGCTTAGCCTAAACAATGGCTAAAAAAATAAGTATAAACAGGTCTAGAGTCATTCTCCACGAATCCCTAGGTAAAACCGGGTCAAAATAAGTGAAAACCTAAATTTCCTTTTATTTTTCGCGTCACTAAACCGGTCGGTTTATGTTGGACCGCCTTCACGAAAAGTGGCGTAACTTTTGATCGCACCGTTGGAATGACCTCAACCCACTTCCAAATGAAAGCTGATCCATTGCTCTATCTGGTATCAAAGTGTGAGCTCGATCTCTCGGTGTTAATTCCTTCAAAGAATGCCAAACTTCTGACGTCTCTACATGATCCTGCATCTTCATATGCTCATTTTCACCCAAAATGGCTCCATTTCTCACAAAGTCACCTAAAACCTGAAAAGTCTCTAAAAAGACACTTTGACTCAACAAAAGACACAAAAAAAAAATGTTAGAAACCGGTAAAAACACAGTTTATCAACTCCCCCAGACTTAATCTTTTGCTTGCCCTAAAGCAAACAGAAAACCAAGAACAAGGAAGAGGTTTGAAAACACGGAGACTCACATTTTCATTAGAGCACTACAATGACCATCATATTAGTAATCCACATGTTGTCAAAACTAACTTCAAATCAAACCACCTTGTACTTCTCCGCGGGCATTGCAGCTTTCCCAGATTCACCACATTATCTCACAAAATGATTCAAAAGCTATCATTGCTGGGTCTCACCGAAAGATCATAGTGCCAAGGACCTTCTAGACTCTTTCCCTTTCGATATCATGACAAAGCAACTACACAACTTTGGTACTCTTTCTCTCCCCCAGACTTATTCTTTTCTCATTCTCTTTTCGCAGGGTTAATGGCTGATGGAACGCGAGTATTGATGGTTTTTGCCACCGAATCCCCGGTTCATTTTAGTGTCACCCTTTTATTCTAAGGTGTAGGCGAATAGTGGTATCACTGGAAATTTTCCTCAACCTCGCTTCCAACCTTAGTGTGATCATCTCTTTCAAAGTAAAATAATGCGGTCGATGAAAATTTTCCTATCCCTTTACTCGAAAGAAAATCATTTCATCTTTTCTGCTTATATAACAAATGAGGGGGGAGAATTACCATATTTTCACACTGATTGTCTTTGTCATATATGAAAGAGGAGTCAAGCCATGAAGACACCAATCACAACGATGAGGTAAAGGAAGAGCTCATAAACTAGCTCAGGCCATTGAATTTCTGTAAAGACATGGATGCCTCTGATGAACTGGTCAGCCCTTGGATTTTTTATTAGTCCGATCTGGAGCTAACTCTGCAACAATGGTCACTTAGATGAAAGTCAGAACAATAAATCCAAGAAAGTGATCATAATCTCTAACAAATTTTGACTCAATAAAACGACTCAAGAAACACACCAAAATGACTCAAGAAAGAAAACAACGTTAGTAACGACAAAGACCCTCCCCCAGACTTACTTCACACCGTCTCGGTGTGAAAATAAACCAGAGAAAAATAAAACAGACTAAAAGAAAGTAAGTGAATTTTTTTTTTTTTTTGAACTGAAACAAAAGAACCAAAACCAAAAATTAAATGCGAAAAGAAAAAAAACAGAAAGGGAAGTATGTACACTTACCAGTGGGTTGCCTCCCACCAAGCGCTTGTTTAAAGTCTTTGGCTTGACTTCGGTCTCAGATTTTAATCATGAGAATCAAAAGGTTGGGCCAATGCACCTTTGATCCATCTCCTGTTACGACAAGAAACAAAATGCGCAACATGGCACGCAACTATCCATGGCAAAGAGACAAAACTAACATCAAGGGATGTTACTACGAATGTAGCATATATCTTAGAATTTTCCTTGATGGTGAGATGCTCATGAGGATCAAATGCATTTGATGGAAAAATAAAGTCAACTTCTGGTTTAAACGAGTTAATCACAAAATAGTCAACTTCATCTCCATCAATCATGTAAAACACAATATCCTCTTTCCTAGACTCCATCTCAACCTTAGGATTCTCTATCTCATTCAAGATCTTATCTACATCAACCACATCTCCTAGGTAATATTTTTCAAGAAGAGATCTAGATTCCTCAGGCATTGAAAACTTAAACTCAAGATCATGAACATTCAAAGTACATAGATAATTAATATCCAAACATACTTCATGGTAATCTCTAGCAATTTTTTCTACTCTTAAGGTATCTAGTCTTTGAGACTCACATATTAAATCATACACATGAGTATGCAAACTAGAGGATACATCTTCAATGCAAGGCAAGTGACTATCCTCATAATCATAGATTTCAAAGGTTGAGTCAAATAAACCTTCTAGCTGGCATGGTGGAACCCAATAAATTACCTCTTAAAGTGCATGAACTACCATTATCTCAGACATTGTGAGTTCCCTTCCTTCAAGTGCTGCCCGATGTGACAGGAGATTCAACCGGATCATAGCTGCTAGCACACTCTTTTTCATCGTTGGATTCTCTTCATGATGCTTATCCAACTCAACTCTTTGTTTTGGTGTGAGTACACTTTCATCAAATGGTGGCTCCACGTATGGCTCATCTTGAATGTATTCATCAAATGTGGCATCATCTTCTTGTGGCCAATCATTGTAGTCCATGGCCATCAACTACAAGAAACAAAAAGAATAAAAGAAAAAGTTAGTAAAATCTAGTGTCTTAGTCTGAACATTCGTCCAAGACTCGTAGGTAACGCAATTGATCCCCAGCAACGGCGCCAAATTGATTTAGGTGTTTTCACCAAGTCAATTAATAACTAAAGTGCACACTACTGCAATCATAACAGTATATCGATGTAGTACTTTAGGATCGAATCCACAGAGACCAAGTGTAACGCTACGAGAATGCAGAAGAAAAGTAAATCTAAGACGAATGATGTATGTTTGTTGGTTGTAACTTCTATGCTAAGAATAACGAATGAAAAGATATAAAGTCAATAAAAGAAAGCGCTAGGCCTTTAGGTAATTCGCAGGAAATCCAGATTCACTAAACAGATTATCAATTAGGGAATGAATTAAGAACCGTTCTCAAACTCAAACATGAATGTCTAGTTAGCCCACTGTCGTGGTACTAACTACTATGCCTAACAACCTAAGAATCTAAACTGTCGTTTGACCTTAAAATTCTAGGCAAGCATTTAAGTTCAGGTTTGATTAGTTCACAAATCGCCTTAGCATCAGCTTTCGTTGGCTAGGGACTATTTGCTCATCTATGTTCTATCAGGAAACCTAAACACTTTTGATGTTTATGTTAATCCTAAGATCATAAACTAGGTGATCAATCTAGTCTAAGCCTTAATTCCAACAATAGATGAAGAACTCTATGTAAATCCCTAATCTAATAGATCTGTTTCAGTGATTCATGGAGAATCCCTTGAAACCCTAAAAACCTAACAAGGTGATTACTCAGACATGGTTGCAGAGAAAACACATAGAATCAAAGAGAAATTCATAATCCAATAAAAACACAATCCAAAAGGGTTCGGAAATCTTCTCCGGTATGAAGTTGATATTCGTCTCCCTCAAATCTCCCAAGAACAAACCCAGAAGTTCTCTGATGAATCAAAATAAAGCTTAGCCTAAACAATGGCTAAAAAAATAAGTATAAACAGGTCTAGAGTCATTCTCCACGAATCCCTAGGTAAAACCGGGTCAAAATAAGTGAAAACCTAAATTTCCTTTTATTTTTCGCGTCACTAAACCGGTCGGTTTATGTTGGACCGCCTTCACGAAAAGTGGCGTAACTTTTGATCGCACCGTTGGAATGACCTCAACCCACTTCCAAATGAAAGCTGATCCATTGATCTATCTGGTATCAAAGTGTGAGCTCGATCCTTCGGTGGTAATTCCTTCAAAGAATGCCAAACTTCTGACGTCTCTGCATGATCCTGCATCTTCATATGCTCATTTTCACCCAAAATGGCTCCATTTCTCACAAAGTTACCTAAAACCTGAAAAGTCTCTAAAAAGACACTTTGACTCAACAAAAGACACACAAAAAAATGTTAGAAACCGGTAAAAACACAGTTTATCAACTCCCCCAGACTTAATCTTTTGCTTGCCCTAAAGCAAACAGAAAACCAAGAACAAGGAAGAGGTTTGAAAACACGGAGACTCACATTTTCATTAGAGCACTACAATGACCATCATCTTAGTAATCCACATGTTGTCAAAACTAACTTCAAATCAAACCACCTTGTACTTCTCCGCGGGCATTGCAGCTTTCCCAGATTCACCACATTATCTCACAAAATGATTCAAAAGCTATCATTGATGGGTCTCACCGAAAGATCATAGTGCCAAGGACCTTCTAGACTCTTTCCCTTTCGATATCATGACAAAGCAACTACACAACTTTGGTACTCTTTCTCTCCCCCAGACTTATTCTTTTCTCATTCTCTTTTCGCAGGGTTAATGGCTGATGGAACGCGAGTATTGATGGTTTTTGCCACCGAATCCCCGGTTCATTTTAGTGCCACCCTTTTATTCTAAGGTGTAGGCGAATAGTGGTATCACTGGAAATTTTCCTCAACCTCGCTTCCAACCTTAGTGTGATCATCTCTTTCAAAGTAAAATAATGCGGCCGATGAAAATTTTCCTATCCCTTTACTCGAAAGAAAATCATTTCATCTTTTCTGCTTATATAACAAATGAGGGGGGAGAATTACCATATTTTCACACTGATTGTCTTTGTCATATATGAAAGAGGAGTCAAGCCATGAAGACACCAATCACAACGATGAGGTAATGGAGGAGCTCATAAACTAGCTCAGGCCATTGAATTTCTGTAAAGACATGGATGCCTCTGATGAACTGGTCAGCCCTTTGATTTTTTATTAGTCCGATCTGGAGCTAACTCTGCAACAATGGTCACTTAGATGAAAGTCAGAACAATAAATCCAAGAAAGTGATCATAATCTCCAACAAATTTTGACTCAATAAAACGACTCAAGAAACACACCAAAATGACTCAAGAAAGAAAACAACGTTAGTAACGACAAAGACCCTCCACCAGACTTACTTCACACCGTCTCGGTGTGAAAATAAACCAGAGAAAAATAAAACAGACTAAAAGAAAGAAAGTGAATTTTTTTTTTTTTTGAACTGAAACAAAAGAACCAAAACCAAAAATTAAATGCGAAAAGAAAAAAAAAGAAAGGGAAGTATGTACACTTACCAGTGGGTTGCCTCCCACCAAGCGCTTGTTTAAAGTCTTTGGCTTGACTTCGGTCTCAGATTTTAATCATGAGAATCAAAAGGTTGGGCCAATGCACCTTTGATCCATCTCCTGTTACGACAAGAAACAAAATGCGCAACATGGCACGCAACTATCCATGGCAAAGAGACAAAACTCACATCAAGGGATGTTACTACGAATGTAGCATATATCTTAGAATTTTCCTTGATGGTGAGATGCTCATGAGGATCAAATGCATTTGATGGAAAAATAAAGTCAACTTCTGGTTTAAACGAGTTAATCACAAAATAGTCAACTTCATCTCCATCAATCATGTAAAACACAATATCCTCTTTCCTAGACTCCATCTCAACCTTAGGATTCTCTATCTCATTCAAGATCTTATCTACATCAACCACATCTCCTAGGTAATATTTTTCAAGAAGAGATCTAGATTCCTCAGGCATTGAAAACTTAAACTCAAGATCATGAACATTCAAAGTACATAGATAATTAATATCCAAACATACTTCATGGTAATCTCTAGCAATTTTTTCTACTCTAAGGTATCTAGTCTTTGAGACTCACATATTAAATCATACACATGAGTATGCAAACTAGAGGATACATCTTCAATGCAAGGCAAGTGACTATCCTCATAATCATAGATTTCAAAGGTTGAGTCAAATAAACCTTCTAGCTGGCATGGTGGAACCCAATAAATTACCTCTTAAAGTGCATGAACTACCATTATCTCAAACATTGTGAGTTCCCTTCCTTCAAGTGCTGTCCGATGTGACATGAGATTCAACCGGATCATAGCTGCTAGCACACTCTTTTTCATCGTTGGATTCTCTTCATGATGCTTATCCAACTCAACTCTTTGTTTTGGTGTGAGTACACTTTCATCAAATGGTGGCTCCACGTATGGCTCATCTTGAATGTTTTCATCAAATGTGGCATCATCTTCTTGTGGCCAATCATTGTAGTCCATGGCCATCAACTACAAGAAACAAAAAGAATAAAAGAAAAAGTTAGTAAAATCTAGTGTGTTAGTCTGAACATTCGTCCAAGACTCGTAGGTAACGCAATTGATCCCCAGCAACGGCGCCAAATTGATTTAGGTGTTTTCACCAAGTCAATTAATAACTAAAGTGCACACTACTGCAATCATAATAGTATATCGATGTAGTACTTTAGGATCGAATCCACAGAGACCAAGTGTAACGCTACGAGAATGCAGAAGGAAAGTAAATCTAAGACGAATGATGTATGTTTGTTGGTTGTAACTTCTATGCTAAGAATAACGAATGAAAAGATATAAAGTCAATAAAAGAAAGCGCTAGGCCTTTAGGTAATTCGCAGGAAATCCAGATTCACTAAACAGATTATCAATTAGGGAATGAATTAAGAACCGTTCTAAAACTCAAACATGAATGTCTAGTTAGCCCACTGTCGTGGTACTAACTACTATGCCCAACAACCTAAGAATCTAAACAGTCGTTTGACCTTAAAATTCTAGGCAAGCATTTAAGTTCAGGTTTGATTAGTTCACAAATCGCCTTAGCATCAGCTTTCGTTGGCTAATGACGATTTGCTCATCTATGTTCTATCAGGAAACCTAAACACTTTTGATGTTTAGGTTAATCCTAAGATCATAAACTAGGTGATCAATCTAGTCTAAGCCTTAATTCCAACAATAGATGAAGAACTCTATGTAAATCCCTAATCTAATAGATCTGTTCCAGTGATTCATGGAGAATCCCTTGAAACCCTAAAAACCTAACAAGGTGATAACTCAGACATGGTTGCAGAGAAAACACATAGAATCAAAGAGAAATTCATAATCTAATAAAAACACAATCCAAAAGGGTTCGAAAATCTTCTCCGGTATGAAGTTGAGATTCGTCTCCCTCAAATCTCCCAAGAACAAACCCAGAAGTTCTCTGATGAATCAAAATAAAGCTTAGCCTAAACAATGGCTAGAAAAATAAGTATAA
Organism: Eutrema japonicum; assembly: GCA_030161315.1. Taxonomy (NCBI): domain Eukaryota; kingdom Viridiplantae; phylum Streptophyta; class Magnoliopsida; order Brassicales; family Brassicaceae; genus Eutrema; species Eutrema japonicum. The sequence goes on along the minus strand of BSQW01000008.1, from coordinate 39,398,519 downwards.
ACAGGTCTAGAGTCATTCTCCACGAATCCCTAGGTAAAACCGGGTCAAAATAAATGAAAACCTAAATTTCCTTTTATTTTTCGCGTCACTAAACCGGTCGGTTTATGTTGGACCGCCTTCACGAAAAGTGGCGTAACTTTTGATCGCACCGTTGGAATGACCTCAACCCACTTCCAAATGAAAGCTGATCCATTGATCTATCTGGTATCAAAGTGTGAGCTCGATCCTTCGGTGGTAATTCCTTCAAAGAATGCCAAACTTCTGACGTCTCTGCATGATCCTGCATCTTCATATGCTCATTTTCACCCAAAATGGCTCCATTTCTCACAAAGTCACCTAAAACCTGAAAAGTCTCTAAAAAGACACTTTGACTCAACAAAAGACACAAAAAAAAATGTTAGAAACCGGTAAAAACACAGTTTATCAACTCCCCCAGACTTAATCTTTTGCTTGCCCTAAAGCAAACAGAAAACCAAGAACAAGGAAGAGGTTTGAAAACACGGAGACTCACATTTTCATTAGAGCACTACAATGACCATCATCTTAGTAATCCACATGTTGTCAAAACTAACTTCAAATCAAACCACCTTGTACTTCTCCGCGGGCATTGCAGCTTTCCCAGATTCACCACATTATCTCACAAAATGATTCAAAAGCTATCATTGCTGGGTCTCACCGAAAGATCATAGTGCCAAGGACCTTCTATACTCTTTCCCTTTAGATATCATGACAAAGCAACTACACAACTTTGGTACTCTTTCTCTCCCCCAGACTTATTCTTTTCTCATTCTCTTTTCGCAGGGTTAATGGCTGATGGAACGCGAGTATTGATGGTTTTTGCCACCGAATCCCCGGTTCATTTTAGTGTCACCCTTTTATTCTAAGATGTAGGCGAATAGTGGTATCACTGGAAATTTTCCTCAACCTCGCTTCCAACCTTAGTGTGATCATCTCTTTCAAAGTAAAATAATGGGGTCGATGAAAATTTTCCTATCCCTTTACTCGGAAGAAAATCATTTCATCTTTTCTTCTTATCTAACAAATGAGGGGGAGAATTACCATATTTTCGCACTGATTGTCTTTGTCATATACGAAAGAGGAGTCAAGCCATGAAGACACCAATCACAACGATGAGGTAAAGGAAGAGCTCAGAAACTAGCTCAGGCCATTGAATTTCTGTAAAGACATGGATGCCTCTGATGAACTGGTCAGCCTTTGGATTATTTATTAGTCCGATCTGGAGCTAATTCTGCAACAATGGTCACTTAGATGAAAGTCAGAACAATAAATCCAAGAAAGTGATCATAATCTCCAACAAATTTTGACTCAATAAAACGACTCAAGAAACACACCAAAATGACTCAAGAAAGAAAACAACGTTAGTAACGACAAAGACCCTCCCCCTGACTTACTTCACACCGTCTCGGTGTGAAAATAAACCAGAGAAAAGTAAAACAGACTAAAAGAAAGAAAGTGAATTTTTTTTTTTTTTTGAACTGAAACAAAAGAACCAAAACCAAAAATTAAATGCGAAAAGAAAAAAAACAGAAAGGGAAGTATGTACACTTACCAGTGGGTTGCCTCCCACCAAGCGCTTGTTTAAAGTCTTTGGCTTGACTTCGGTCTCAGATGTTTATCATGAGAATCAAAAGGTTGGGCCAATGCACCTTTGATCATTCTCCTGTTACGACAAGAAACAAAATGCGCAACATGGCACGCAACTATCCATGGCAAAGAGACAAAACTCACATCAAGGGATGTTACTACGAATGTAGCATATATCTTAGAATTTTCCTTGATGGTGAGATGCTCATGAGGATGAAATGCATTTATGGAAAAATAAAGTCAACTTCTGGTTTAAACGAGTTAATCACAAAATAGTCAACTTCATCTCCATCAATCATGTAAAACACAATATCCTCTTTCCTAGACTCCATCTCAACCTTAGGATTCTCTATCTCATTCAAGATCTTATCTACATCAACCACATCCCCTAGGTAATATTTTTCAAGAAGAGATCTAGATTCCTCAGGCATTGAAAACTTAAACTCAAGATCATGAACATTCAAAGTACATAGATAATTAATATCCAAACATACTTCATGGTAATCTCTAGCAAGTTTTTCTACTCTTAAGGTATCTAGTCTTCGCCAAATTGATACGGGATATTTTCGTGTCAATTATCCCAAGTGTACTCATGTCATTGTAGTACTTGAGATGTCAATCCATAAGGGGTTAAGATTGAGGCACTAAGAATGCAAGAAACTTCTTAAGCTAGAGCAAACATTGTTTTTGGTTTTTAAATTTATAAGAAAGGAAACAAATGCAAGAAGGAAAACAAAACACAAGACTAAAATGTTGGATTATGAACTAAGCTATCAATGAGATGGGTAACAATCAAACAATGAATCATTTAGAAGCATTAATCACTATCTTAGAACATGGAATTCTCAAATATGACTAATCCATTTCCATGGCACTAATCACCTTGTTAATTATCTAATCAAGAACAAATTTCCATTTGTGATTAAATAATTAACAAGCATTAAGAAACAATTCCAATTAGTTCACTAAACACCCTAAACATCAACTTCCGTTGGCTAGGATATGCATAGCTCACAAAAGGTTCGGATCAAGCAATTCATTTAAACTCGGGTCATGAGTGAAATGCCTAAGATCTAGAAACGAATGAACATACCTAATCTAGTACTAACACCGCTTACTCGAATCTATCCCTAATGCATGGGATGAGACCAAAAATCTAACTAATCTAAGGTGTAGTACTAGGTTTCGGTTTATCATGACAAATCTAGCGTTACGAACCAACCTAAGTGAAAGACTCATCCAAGATCATCTTAAATAACCATTATCTAACCATCAAGACAATTGACTAATGATGCCTAAACATTCAATGCACATTCATTCTTATGACATGGATCACACAAGTAGATTAGTTCACTTCCATGATACTAATCCATTTACAAAATCATCTAGTTATCAAGAACTTCCGTTCGAAACTAAATGATCCATAATCATTAAGCATTAGTCCATACAAGTCAACAATTCACCTTAATCATCAATTTCCATTGGCTAAGAATTGAATTGCATGCTTAGAAGTTTTCTAGACATTTCATCGAACACCTTCCGGGCGAGAAATGTCTTAAGTTCTAGAAATGAGTTGTCAATTCGATTCTAGCATTAAGATCCCTCCTAACATGAGAACAAATGATTATCTAAGCCTAAACATCAACAATTAACCATCAACCATCCAAATCAAACATTATCTAAAATCCAACAAAAAGTCAACTCACAAGAACATGAAGAACACAAGAGAAAAAGACATAGAAATGAAGAACAAGAATCAAATAAGCATAATATAAAGATAGAGTGAAGAAATCTTCTCTAGAATGGCATTTGTATGAAGAACAATCCCAAAACATCAAGAAGGGAGAGTTGGGGACGAGCCCCACTCTTAGAAGAAGAAAACTTTTTTTTTAATAAAATTAGGTTTTTTGGCTTTTAATAGAGTTTGGGTCGAATTTTTGAGTTTCAGATGATCCACAGCGGTCAGCTCATACCGCTGCATGACCGCTGTGATTCTCTGTTTTTTTTCGACGGATGAACCCGCAGCGGTCACTGTAGACCGCTGCATGACCGCTGCGAGCTCCACTGAGTTCCTTCGCGCGCCAGACTGGACCGTCGTCACGGAAATTGGCATAACTTCTGATCGCACCGTTGGAATTTCCTCAAACCACTTCCAAATGAAAGCTAATCCATTGATATATCTCGTGTTCAAATTTGAGCTCAATCCATCGGTGGAAAGTCCTTCATCCAATGCCAAACTTATGACGTCTCAACCTGATCCTGCATCTTTGTATTCCGAAATGAACTTTTTGATGGCTATCTTCACTCCTCCAACTCCTATGACTCCAAGAACACCTGAAAATGGCTCAAGCAAGCCAAAAAGAATGCAAAGACAACCTAGGACATCTAAAATGCAATGAGACTCAAGTTGGACCTAAATGCATGAAAATATCCAAAAACTATACAAATTGGAACTAAAAACCTATGAAACTAAACCTTAAAAACATGTAAAATATGGTGTTATCAACTCCCCCGGACTTGCCTTTTGCTTGTCCGCAAGCAAACAAGAAAAGACAAACCGAAAGAGAGGTTTTAAAGAGTGGGAATTCATAACTAAAGGACATGTCAAAGCATTCAAAGTGGGAATTCTATGCCCAAGATAATACCAAGACATTGCAAAAACGTATCTCAATTATGACTCTAACTTCTCTAGACTTATCGCAACTCCTAATCTTTTCTCTTAACAACAATGCCTCATGCCTACAAGTCCTCTTCTCAACCAACCCTCACATTCATTTGATCTTTCTAAAGGTGCGGTCTCACAAATGGGCAAGTGATCAAGTCCAATCGGTTTGGAAGAAAAGGCAATTGGCACTAGTAAATGTGAGTGCAAGGAGGTTCATTCTCTTTTTGGGTGACTTACTCTCAAGAAAAAGGAATGCTATATGTTATGCAAAAGCAAGGAAGACTAGAAACAATTTATGCATACAAAGTTAAGCTCACATTGTTCTACCCTCCTAGCAAAGCATTCTACCCAAATGGTGATTCCATTTCCTCTTCTTATCTTATTTTCTTGAAGCTCATTAAACCCTCAAAGCCCTTTTGGCTAAATCAAAACTCCCTTTTTAAACCCCTTTTCTTTTCCAAACACCAAACTCCTAGAGACATTTTTAATCGACCCCTTTCTTTTCTTCTTACTCTCCCTAAACTTTTTATTCTTTCTCTTTTTCAAACATGGAGAGTGTTTTTCTTTTTCTAGGGTCTTTCTTTTACGCTCTTCTCTAGAGTTTTCTTTTCCAACCAAGGATTCTTTTTCTACCATTTCTCATTTCACTTTTCATGAGCTCATGCTCCCCAAAACCAAATACCATTCAATCCATTGATCCCCATCTTAATGCTAGCCTCTTTTCTTTGAACAACAAACCTAGCTAAAAATGAAAGCTAACCTTTGTCGTTTCCGATACTTACAAGATTTTACACACAATAGCATATCAAGAAAAGGCCTCACTCAATAAAAAAAACAAGGGGTGGAAAGGAAACGGTTATGGTGAAAGGTAGGGAACCATTCTAAAAATGAGAATGGCCACTCGGGTTATTAGAGAGTGGTAAAAGTGGATAAGATAACCCGAATGTTTTCTTTGAACCATGGTTATGTATCACAAGCCCATAAGCAAGAAGATTATATTCATTTAAGTCCAATTATCAAGGGGTTGATTTCAAATTAAACAAGTATTTACAAGACAAAGAGTTAAGAGTAGAGAGATCAAAGTACGAAGTTTTCAAGTCTTTTGAAATCGTTTAAGCAATATAAAACCATTATCGAGAGCATCACAATGAAAGCTTATCATACATGTTTTATGAACTCTCATGCACATGAATGCAACCAATATGATCTAGAAATGAGTGATCAAGTCAAGTCTAGAATGCACATGGACTAATGCAAACTACATGATGATTTTTTTTGTTTTTCATTTTTTTTTTTATGCAATTAAAAATATACAATGCAATGACTCAAGAAAATGAAAATAAGACAAAATACACAATGTCAAAACACAAGAACCTCTCCCCCGGACTTAAATCACACCGTCTCGGTGTGAATTGAGCCAAAGAGAGAGTAAAACAAACATAAAAACGAAATGGTATATACAAAGGGAAAAGTTAGTGGTACCTTGGAGTGGAGTGGATTCACGAGGAGGAAGCATTGTGCGTTGAAGCTCACGGACTTAGACCATTCCATCCGTCCCATTTATTCACCCTTATTGCTCCTACAAAAACATGAAAACAAAATTTATCAAACAATAAAAAGGCATAAAACAAGAAGTAAAGGATAGGATTGCTTGTTTTATGTCTCTAGCATTGACGGTGGATAGGATTGGGGGAGTCCCCAATGGCGCGTTTAACGTCGCTAGCTTGACGGTTGCGTCCTCTTATTCACTCTCTCCTTGAATGTTTCCTTTACTCCTAGTTTCGAACCTAAGAGATCAAGATCACAAGAAAAGAGAAAAAAGATTAACAACAAAAGAAAATAAAAAGCTCTAGTCTCAAGAAGAATCCAAATCCTAATGATCAATGCTAAACCCCAATGGCAACGGCGCCAAATTGATACGGGATATTTTCGTGTCAATTATCCCAAGTGTACTCATGTCATTGTAGTACTTGAGATGTCAATCCATAAGGGGTTAAGATTGAGGCACTAAGAATGCAAGAAACTTCTTAAGCTAGAGCAAACATTGTTTTTGGTTTTTAAATTTATAAGAAAGGAAACAAATGCAAGAAGGAAAACAAAACACAAGACTAAAATGTTGGATTATGAACTAAGCTATCAATGAGATGGGTAACAATCAAACAATGAATCATTTAGAAGCATTAATCACTATCTTAGAACATGGAATTCTCAAATATGACTAATCCATTTCCATGGCACTAATCACCTTGTTAATTATCTAATCAAGAACAAATTTCCATTTGTGATTAAATAATTAACAAGCATTAAGAAACAATTCCAATTAGTTCACTAAACACCCTAAACATCAACTTCCGTTGGCTAGGATATGCATAGCTCACAAAAGGTTCGGATCAAGCAATTCATTTAAACTCGGGTCATGAGTGAAATGCCTAAGATCTAGAAACGAATGAACATACCTAATCTAGTACTAACACCGCTTACTCGAATCTATCCCTAATGCATGGGATGAGACCAAAAATCTAACTAATCTAAGGTGTAGTACTAGGTTTCGGTTTATCATGACAAATCTAGCGTTACGAACCAACCTAAGTGAAAGACTCATCCAAGATCATCTTAAATAACCATTATCTAACCATCAAGACAATTGACTAATGATGCCTAAACATTCAATGCACATTCATTCTTATGACATGGATCACACAAGTAGATTAGTTCACTTCCATGATACTAATCCATTTACAAAATCATCTAGTTATCAAGAACTTCCGTTCGAAACTAAATGATCCATAATCATTAAGCATTAGTCCATACAAGTCAACAATTCACCTTAATCATCAATTTCCATTGGCTAAGAATTGAATTGCATGCTTAGAAGTTTTCTAGACATTTCATCGAACACCTTCCGGGCGAGAAATGTCTTAAGTTCTAGAAATGAGTTGTCAATTCGATTCTAGCATTAAGATCCCTCCTAACATGAGAACAAATGATTATCTAAGCCTAAACATCAACAATTAACCATCAACCATCCAAATCAAACATTATCTAAAATCCAACAAAAAGTCAACTCACAAGAACATGAAGAACACAAGAGAAAAAGACATAGAAATGAAGAACAAGAATCAAATAAGCATAATATAAAGATAGAGTGAAGAAATCTTCTCTAGAATGGCATTTGTATGAAGAACAATCCCAAAACATCAAGAAGGGAGAGTTGGGGACGAGCCCCACTCTTAGAAGAAGAAAACTTTTTTTTTAATAAAATTAGGTTTTTTGGCTTTTAATAGAGTTTGGGTCGAATTTTTGAGTTTCAGATGATCCACAGCGGTCAGCTCATACCGCTGCATGACCGCTGTGATTCTCTGTTTTTTTTCGACG